>JAQGBT010001086.1:0-36383 GCA_034698585.1 Disparrhopalites patrizii
AGTGTCCAGGGTAATAAACCAATGTATAATTGAATCTCCCTTTGACACTCAAATAAAGAAATCAAATCAAATCAAATGTAGTTCGTTATTGTTGTATTGCACATCAGTGTTAGGTTGTTATGCTTAAATCAGTCGCCTGCATGTTTGAAGCAAATGTCACTTCGGAATCGCAACTTTTTACTCGGAATGTAACTTCGAAAGAAAACCTTGACCTAAGCAAACAACTCCAGATTCATTAATCTTCTGATTTCACAACTAGCTATCTATGTACATGCACATATATATACGTCAAAGCTTAAATGTTTATGTATTATTATGTAACTATTACGAAATACCTACATGCATACTTACATAGAGGTAAGTGAGCTAAAACGTTAAAAGCCAACCCACTAAGCCGGTAATTATTTCAACTCGATTACTAAAACGCGAAAATCGGATAAAATGTACCTACAACCTACTACTCAAAATGCACGTACCTACATAAATAAGTATACGCATATATGAAAACATATGCAAAAAATTGGTTGGCAAAAACTGAAAAATGCCTTCCTTTTCACAATACGACTAAGCAAATTTTTTGGCTTCTATCCTGGTTAGTATATATTCGTAAAAAATGTGTTTTTATTTGTTGAGCAGTTCAAAATCCAAACAAATTAGTAACATTAAACAAATCACGTTTAAATAATAATATACAAAACATAATTGCATTTGCAGAACCAGCCGCGCTTTTTTTTTTTACAAAATAAGGATGTAATGTACAATATATCTTCGGCACAAATTTTAGGACAATGAAAACGTAAGCAATGACGAGAATGTTGACACTTTAACTTTTTTCTCTTCTTGGGGAATTTTTTTTTGTGGAAGAAGGCAAACAATGCTAAAGAGCTGCCCGGGGAAATCCAGATTGCCATTGCCTCTTTTAACGCTCGAAGCAATAACACTTTAAGGGGTTGTGTATGAATATGAACACTCTTGTCCTTGTAGTATAAGTACAAAACCGGTGTCTCACGGTCCATTATCCGTAACATGTAAACCAAACAGTTCTGTGATAAACACTTCTATTAATTTAATCATACATACATAGGGATCCAAGCCTAATCAAAAGGACTACCTATTCAAGCCCATAGTGATCCACGACTATTAACACCAGATGGAACAGACAATCCACTCCTAATTAGTTAAATAACCCACAGTTAATTAAACAGATAATCCTGACTTAACAAACATAAAAAGTTAAAACTATTCCGAAAAAAGTAATCCCACACTCAATCACGGCTATACCCACAGCGGGTCACAGCTATAAACTTAAACGTAATGAAATAATAGATCGTACGTATACATATGTTACGTCTTTCACTTTTTTCACAATTGTTATAGAATAAGTAAAGTATAATGCAAGAGGTCGTTACACCATTTTTATACATAGTTATGTTACGACTCCTTGCCACCTTTGCTACCGTAGGTAGCACGGGCATACTAGTAGTATAGCTACATAACCGAAGGTAAAAAAAACTAGCACCGGCATCCGTGCTCAGACATTTATATACCCTTTACAAATATATTAAGTGTGCGTAACGCAACACCATATAGGCACATAGAAAAACCATAATACTTCAACAGTTTTTGCAGGATAATTGATTAAAGGTTAATTTTATGGGTTTTACCCACGCACATAACAACACTACAACAAAGGCTCTTCTATTTTTTTGCGCCTTAGAGTGGCGTAAATTCCAACTAGAATGGTAAAGCTGAAGATCCCAATTGCAGAACGTAAGAAGGCAATAAGAATCTTCAAAGGAATTATTAATCTGTGTCGAATCTCTGATACAGTAGAATCGTCCATTACTCCAATCTGTACAAAATGGGATCCAATTAGTTAAACATGTCCTTCACACATGTATAGATACATATCTTTGTTTAAGAATCATTTCTGGCTATCATGCATAAGGATTCTGCATGACGGTCAGCTTTTATTCTTAAACGACGATATATGTATATGTATAATGCACTTATGTATACGCAAATATTTTTTTACACAACATAAGATGCTATGGGCATTACCTCTTCTACCCACACAAGCGGGACATAAGCATGAGGAACATCTTGAAAGGAATGAATTCCAGGTAGTGTTTGAACTTCCAAACTCACCTGGACTCTTTTAAGCGCTTTAAGTATGGCTCCGGAGATCTGCGAAAGAAAGATTGTATTTTAAGATGTGTTATTATGTGACACAATTAAGTACAGATATTAACTGTATACCGATACATAGATACGCGTATAGATAATAGATACATATTGGTATGTATATCTTATTACCGGCTCCACAAGAATTTCTGAATCGTGAAGTTCCTTTGTCGGATTTAGTCCTGAAACGTTTTTCACTATACTCTCATCCGCATCAAGAAAATGCGGCTTCGATAATAAAAGCGGTGCACCTACAGTATCATGATATATTTATAAATAAAAATGTATGCATGTATGGCCATTTAAAAAAGAATTCCATTTCAACGCATAGTAGATATTCACCGTTTCTGCAATTTGCAACGCGGAGAACTCCAAACAAGCATTCGTTGTGTAATCCGTTTTCAGGATCAGGACAAAAACATCTGTAGGTTGTGTCTAATTGCGACAATAAGTCTTTAGGAAGGCCAGAAATGGATGGCAAGCCATAACGAAAAACAGGGATTCCCTTGTATTTCTGCTCACTGTCGAACAGAGCAAAGGCAGAACTGCAGATTTCGTGATGGAAAACGTGAATCTTCGACTCCTTCGTTAAAAATGGAGGAACTATACTTCCATCAGACCCATTGATTTTGTTGCAAAACTGCTCTTCTCCCTCTGGTAGTGAGTCATTGGTCCACCAAGACAGCTCTTTCTTTCCTTCAAAACTAATGACTTGACCGAATAGCCTATGGTCTTTAACACCCCTGTTGATCTTGTATTCTTTGCCCGGTGTTCCGTTTTTCTGCGGAAATACATAAGCAATCAACTTCGACTTATAAAATCGTAATTAAACCAATGTAGAGTCCGGAAAGAGTAACATTGCGTAACCATCGAGAAGCGGTATTTACCCAGATTACATAACACTTTAAAGAGTACATAGATGCTAATAAAAAAAAATCTTTTACACTTTTTAAGCCCAAATCAATAATAAAGTCCCAGCAATAGCAATACGCTTACCCCGTTATTGAATGCAAACGTTCCATCTATGAATTCATCAGGGAGACCGACAGGAGCAAAGGTCCCCAAAGTGTCGTAAAGATCATTAATTTTGACTCCATGGAAGCATAAATCACCAACTTTAATATTCCGAAGAACCATCTTCTCTCCTTCGTTTACGAAGGAATCGATAACAATGTTGGCAATAAACCCTGGTACATGCTCGTAGATAAGCTTGGAAGCTGACTGTAAACAAAAACAAACCATAAACATGAAAAAAAACAGTTGCCTATACAGCAAGCTCTTTTCCACACTCAGGTATAGACTGTATATTGGGAAAGAGTTTCATATATACATATTTGATCTTTTACGGCTAGTATGATTACATTTACGAGCGCTTTTATCCCTAATTAAAAGCAGAGCAACAAATAAAAAGTCTTCCAAAAAATGCAAGCGATTGTTGCAAAAGGGGGAAATTCCGCTTTCCATTCATAAGTATCCACAGTATGTGATTTACATTTGCATATTATATCCAAGATCAACTGTTTTGTATCTTAACGTATTAATTATTGCTACTGGTCCGGTTTAACAAGCCCTAACATGCAGACATATATATTCCCTGACCTCTGCCCTTTATGGATGTCAGGAAGTCATGCAGAGTTTTTATAACGTCATGTTTCGAAACACTGTTGAAATTCTTAGAGACAAAACAATAGTACCGTCCACTGATCTGCTCAACATTTCCAATACACATCCGACCTCATGGATAAAGAATTTAAAAACAAACCCATTCATTCAATTTTTTGCTCAGTTCTTACGACATGACGAACAAGCATTTCCAAGAAGAACTACCACAAAATCAGTGGACTTCAAGTTGCAGCGATCATCGTAAACACAAGCATAAAATAATTCATTAGCTGTAATAAAGCTTGTATGGTTGTATGACATGCTCACGATTGCTGGAAGGGGAAACGTGAGACGAAATCCGGGGAAACTGCAAATAACTATAAGTCTATATGTAATATGTATGTATACCTGCTCCCCAGCAGACATACCTATACATAATGCATATATGTATACTTAGTATACTACCTATGTATATGAAATATTATGCACATGTACGCAGGTATGCATTTGCAGATTCTCCCACCTTCGTAACATGATTTATGATTCGCTATCCCTACTAAGTGAGCTAAGTTCAAAATTCTAATAACAACAAAGACGTCAGGCTGTTTATTGGCAAAATAATTAAATCCGCACACTCACCCCGAATTAACTCAAATAATAACATGCTCACTGCCGGTGTCATAATCTTCTTATATTCGCAATCGTATTTGTAATTGTTACGGTTATTGCGCCACTGGAGCCATTTACATTTAAACTACACCCCTACATGAATCACCGCCAACACAAATCCTACGACTTTTATATAGTTCCTCTGTGGTCATGGTTTTGGAGAAAAACAACCGACGTTTTTTAACTGTACCGAAAAGTTCAGAAATGCATGAATCATGTTTATGTGGACGTTGGAATTGAAATTTTCTCCTCACAACAAAGGTGGAGCAATGTTGTTTTCAATTTTAAATAAAAAGATACCCACAGAATTTCGTAATTTTTTTCAGCTATTTTTCACCCATTCCTTCCATTTTTACCACTTACAAACTTTGGCAGAAATTAAGAGTGATGCATCAAACAACCCGTGCACACCTATGTCATGTACATTATGTACATACTTCAAACCTTCATAAATAACTGCTGATTACACATCCGCAGGAATGCAGATGCGGAATGGTCTCAAAGTCCTTAACAAAAAACAAACAATGAAGTAAGTCTGTTTATGCAATTTTTTAGTCTTTATATTGAAGTACAGCTTGGGTGGAAACTATTTTGCTTCTTAGAAACTCCCAAAAAACCGACATTCATTAAAACAAACACAAGATACTGACACTTGTAATTGCACACATTTGCCTATACACTACACACTAACACTATACACCAAAGTACATAAGATTTACGCCTTGGGAAAAAATAAGCCAACGAATTCCTCACGGCAGATTTAAATGAAACAGCAGTACACAACGTGCATTGGATTTTTGCTTATCAATAGTTCCATTACCACTGTACGGGAAAGAAATTGAGATCCAACAATGATATTTGACTATTTCAAGGATCCTCTTGAGGAATACTACGGCTGTTCGTTTAAAAATACGTGTAAGTATGCCAGTGAAGATGAATAGAGAATAAATAATTGTTTTTGATAGAAAAGGAAAGGGGTGATGAGAAGAGGGGAAATTCTATGAAAGGCAATCCCTAGAAAACCCTGTACACGAGTATTCGAGTAGAATAGCAAATCAATTGTCCTGCACTTTTTACGGTTAATACAGTCAGAAGAAAATGCTTACTCACCACATTACATACTGAGCCATATTATTGCTACTTAAATAAACAAAAGAACAAGTGTCAGAGACAAAAAACATATTGGACACTTACAATGAAGGGAATGTTTACAATGTTCACCAAGTCGTCCTCACTCCCAACGGACAGATCTGGTCGAAAGTAGTAGTAGATGACTTCTTTAAACGTTACTGAATCCTCCTCTTCATCTTGGTGAAGAATGATTTTGGAACGCTTTTCCCTTTGAACGAAAATTTCCACATTGCATATTACTATTATATAATAACAACTGTTTCTGCATGAGTGAAGCAGTAGTAGCAAATGCAATCATTAACTTTTATAGCCACAAAAAAATAGTAATAAAACACGAGTAAGAAAAAACAAAAAACCAAATGTAAAGCACAAAATTTCCCATACATAAAAGCAATGCGAGCAGATTTCCATTATGCCACTAATCATGACATGACAATTTTGAGGCACAATTACTCTCAGGGGGGCAAAGTACAATTAACTTACTGCCACACGTAGGGTCCAACATCCAGGACTTGAAATCTGGACCCATTCTGGACAGCATCCGGATTGGTCACATTGAAGAGGTGGAACTTCATTAACACTGGCTCTTCGATGTCTACCCATTTTCTCCACACCTCATTCCCTGGCACTAGTCTAGTTTCCTGTTCCGACAATAAAATGCAATTTTAAAGTAAAGTCACTTCAAACAGCTGACAACGACCATAACACATAAAAAAGCGTATACACTTGTACAGACATGCTGTATAACAAGCTGCTTCCTTGTAGAGATCAACAGTAGTTCCGTAATTACGCTGTCTACGGAACTTGACCTTTACCTTACGTAATTACCTAACTCGACCGAGATCAGTCTAATCCCGCATAATTTTGGACAAAATTCTTAAGTTGGCATAATTCTGATTGACCCAAAATGATCATCTATACACTAAATGATATCTACCAAGAATTGGGGTCATCACAGACAATGATAAACTTTCATTGCTGGTCCACCATAGCCCCAAAAAGATGACAATAGGGTACAAAATGCCAAAAACTATACCTTATGAAATAAGGTTTTTTCAAAAATCAATGCCAAGGAATATTTGGTGTCAAAATTTTTGCCTTTACCATCGATACAAAATGTTTGACAGCAGCCGGAAGTCCAACAAAAAGCATGGAGACAACTCCAGTAAGCAGGACACTACCACTGGCGATAATGGCTGGACCCATGAACTGAATAAATTCAAAGAAAAAAAGAAAAATTAATTTTCAATTTTAAAACAACAATTTAACCAAAACTACTGTTTTAAATAAAAAGACAAATATCAACTCAGAAATGACATATTTCCCATACCTGCTTATTGGAACCGGCAAGCTTGAAAGGATTGCGATTTTTCATGGTGGAAAACGAAAAGAAAACGAACACTTTTATTTTTTGGAAGATTTGGAAAAACCACGTATCTGGACGGGATCTAATAATCAGTACACACCGAAGTACGATTACAAATCCGTTAAACGTGTGGTTCAATATCAAGTTTATCGGGATTAAATAAGAAACATGTAAAATTAATTTCCAATTTAAATATATATTTAAATGTAATACAGTTGAGATCCAAGGATGACTAAACAAATGCCGGGGAAGGAATGGTGAGTTGACAGCTGAAGACAGCGTTTTATATATGCCTTCTGCATACAACCTCTAATAAGGAACCTTTAACTATATGATATTTCAAAAGTCACTTCAACAAAACACTTTTACAAAGAAAGTAATTGCTATTCTGACGTCAGCACCACAGCTACGAACTTCAACCAGGTGGAAAAAAACTTTTTTTTTGCTTACTTCCCATTCATTTCTATTTACTATCTATTATGTTAGCAAATCCCGACAAAAAAATTCAAGTTCAAGAACAAAAAACAAATCTTGGAAGTTGCACAGGACCTCGTGATATACTGATTTATTTAATAGGTTTTATCGGTAGCTTTTGGAAAACCCTTTGACTAGGGTAAACGTGGACTTTGAAGCATGCTGGGTAAGCCGAGATTTAATTTTTTATTGCCGGAGACATTTTATAATTATTGTAATCGTGTAGCTGGGATGTAGACGTCTTTATCGAAGCCACATTTGTTCTCAGTTTTCACTGGATCCGGATTGGTTTGTTTGGTAGATCAGTCTGATGCCAGTAGTTCTACAAAGCGATTATTAGGAAAAACACACGGGGCGGAAATCAGACATGCGAACGGGTAAAATTGTGGAAAATAAAGGGAAAGTTCGAAGCATAGGTAAGGTTTTTAATTAAGCCATATTGTTGCTGCATGAGTTAAGTAGTCGAACGCCGATCAAATGAAGAAACAGGGTAAAAAAAGACGTGTTTATTATTTGTTCCAAAACAAAACATAATAATACATAATGTTATGTTTATATTGTTTACTTGCTTCTACATTCCACATATATATATAGATTAGATATATACGCAGTTATTCCGTTTTGATTGTTTTTACCGCTTTGATCTTTGATGCTCCAACCTCAACTAAATTGAACAAGTTGGAACTAAGGTAAAAGGTGGCACATGGGTAATTATAATATAATCACTAAATTAATGCACTTCACAGTTTACGCATGATCGACCTGATTGTCGGATTAACGTCACTAGCAGCAGGGACAAAAGCCTCGGTGTGAAGACGATGAAGGAAAAAATACGCAAGGAGATAACCAATTGTGGACTATTATTATAGGAGGCCGGACAAGATGAAAACGTACTTTCAAATCCATTTATCAATCTAACCACTGTCTGTCTGATTATAAGACAGGTAATTTAATACATACTATGAAGTTGTATCTACTAATACATACATTGTTGTTGTCGCTATTTTACCTCATCATGGGATATCCGCACCCTGGTTGAAATTTTAAATGACCTGATACACGAGCGTGTGTGAGTTTTCTTTGGGTATAGGTATAGGTAATTATTTGTTTTTGTGCAGATTTTCCGAAACCATATGATTACTCTGTGGTAAAAAGTACGAGAAAATTCTGTGAATGTTTTACGTCGTACTACAGCTTCCTTGTGATTAGGTGAATATGCCGCTCAGAGTTACTGCTATGGTCTCCTCCACGTGGCTCAGGGTCAGATCTTCTTAAATTGGAATAGTCATTATAAATTTGGTGATTTCCCCGCATTGAAAACATTTAGATTTACAGAATCGTAAAATATCCGCAGACCACGGCATGTGTAATAGAGCACATGTTTTATGACTTTGGTTGGTGGAGGTGTTCAGCGGTTTTTTTATTTATTTCCTTTCCTTTCGTTTTCATTCACAATAATCATGACGTCGAAGCACGCTCAGTGTAGGTTACAGTGTACCGGTAAGTCATCTGTGCCAATTTCGTTAATTTTTTTATTCAGCACATGCCTTAATGGCGTTTAAAAGGCCTCCCTTTGATCGTAAAGTACGGGACAATTGAATTATAATTCTTTCAGAGAACTTGAGTATGTCAGTATGTGAGGCGTGATTGTTTGTAGGGAATTCCCCTGCTGCGCAGTAGTGGTAGAAGGAAATCGTCGCAATGAATAAAATCATGGGAGGTGTATATAGGATCAAGAAGGCATTAAATTTCTCTACCGTTTGTTGATCAGACATAATTATAATATTATGGGCGTAAGCGCACTTTTGCCAAATATTATTAGCTCTCGTCGTTAGCAGAGACGTGCCTATATAGAATATACCTGTAACGGAAGCTGACATGGGGGCACATGTGCTTTATCTGGAGAAAATATTTATTTATTTCAACGCTTTCAGAATGAATGAGACATTCATGTTGAGCGTATGCGCCAGGTAATTTATACGGTAACACATATATTCTCTTTGTGCCCCTTTTTAGGGGCACATCACATCATCACAGTAGATGTGGAAGCATCATTGTTGTCATGTGAATATACGCGTAGTCGTCTAAACCCAGTAAAAATACGTGATCACATATGCTCATGTATGCACACTTGCACACTGCACACCCAAATATTTGGGGTCTGTGTTTTATAATCAGTATTCACTCTTAATGTTAGAGATTTTAATCGCATGGGGAAGTGTCAATCAAAATGGTAAAACCCATGAGAACAGAATTTATTTGTGGGAACACTACACAATTTGGTTTTGTACATAACACAGCGTACTTCCTTGCTGCTGCTGCTGCTACCAGTTTCATAGCAGCGATTTCACTTAACGTAAATGTCGTATAAAAAGTAGCACTATTTCTTAGTTTCAGGCTTTTATGTTGATTTCAAGTCTTTTTTAAAGTTCTTAAAAATTAACCACATGTTAAATTTAGCCAGTAGTATTGGTGGGGTAGAATGAACTATAGAAATAGGAAGAAAAAAAAGCTATAATACAAAATAAGTACAGAAAATATCTAGACTATCACTTGGGCTCTTCTTTTTTCTGTTTCCGAATCATGAGAAATGTGCTGATAGCTATTAGCACAACGAGACTTCCGAGCACAACCCATTGGAAAACGTTGAGGACTCTCATGGGGATTACCAAGCGATTACGCAATTCAGAAACTCCATTTTCATCCAGGAGCGCCTCCTATTAATTTGTTTGTGCTCATATATTACGTATGTACTTACTTAGGTAGTTACATATGAAAAACATTCAAGTAGTTGCTGTTTCCATTTGGATTTGTTTTTAAAAATTACCGTTTCTATCCAGCAAACAGGTGCGATGGTGTGATTTACACCTTCGAAGGCATCGATACTCTTTAGAGGCTGTATTTCAACATTGAACTGAAATCGACTCCGGATCAGCAGCAACGAACCAGTGGTCTGTCCATAAATATTATTATATTAGTAATAAAATCAAAAACTTGGAATGACGTTATCAATGAATACGATTGTGTGGAATTGCTTCAAGCATAATTACAGGTTCGAGTACTAGTTCAGTTGCGTGTCGATGCGCGTCTGGTGTCAGTCCTTCTACTCCTCGGCGTAGAAATTCGTCACCACCATCAAAATGAGGCTTCGACAAGACAAATGGACTATCTGCAACAGAAATAGAGACATTTACAGCCTTTCTACGAACTCGAAATTTTTTTACGCTACACGTGGCAACTTTAAAAAGAGTAATAAGGGTAAATACCCTATTCAATTATACAGATCGGTAATTCTATGAGTCTCACGTTTTTTAACATAAACGATAAAAAGTGAGGAAGTCATGCTTGTTTGCTGAAGTACAGGTACTTATAGAAAAACATTAGTCTAGGATTCACAATGAACCACGTATTTGACTTTCACACATAATTTGACGATTTAATTAATTAATTGATTTTTGCTTTAATTGTACCTACTATAAAATAATTCCTGTGATCCCTTCAACAGCACCAGCTATACCAGAATGTAGGTACCCAGTGTTTAATTCTACCTGTACCCACTAATGCGCATACAATGAGGTAAATGTTTGGGTAAATGTTTCGTAATCATGGGAATGCTGATCTGTTATTATTATTTATGTGTATACATCCACAGCCTACGTGTGAAGGTTGGTTTTTACCATCTGCGTAGTAATAGAAAAAGCGAGGATTTCGTGTGCGGTAGTAATATAAGTATTATCTATAAATACGAAAGAACAAGCCTTTTTTTCAATTAATAAAACAACAGTTCGGGGTCAATCCGGTGTCGATTTTGCATGCATTAAATGCAAGCATAAAAATATTCAAACAGTCCCCTGTCCATATGTGTTACAATGCTTGGTAACTTATGTCCTTATAACAACATTGACTAAGTTAATTTTAAGCAAAATATAATTGACCGCTTGAAATCCTTACCTTGCTTGCAGGGAAATATACGGAGGCCACCGTCTAAACAGTTGTTTGCCAATTCACTCTGTGGGTCTTTGCAGAAACATCGGTTATCTTCATTTTTATTTGGATGCTCAAAAATATCATCTGGCATGGTGTACCGAAAGCCTGGAATCCCTCGATAATTTACGGCGCTTTGATACTCAAGATAGAAAGAGCGGCACATGTCCGGAGAGAAGATGCGAATCACCCTCTGGCGATCAACAAATGGTGCAAAAATACTGCCGTCTGAGCCGTTTATCTGATTGCAGTATTGCTCTGCCCCCTCTGGCAATGTAGGATCCGTCCACCAGGAAACATGATTCATCCCGTTGTGAGCCATGAGTTTTCCAAAATTTTCGTGGTTTTTTAATCCCCGGTTTATTGTTTTGGACTCACTGGGTGTTCCGTTTTTCTAAAAAAAATTTCGACATTGTGTAAAACTTTCAGTGGGGGAAAAAAATCGTTTAAACTTTAATGTAATTTCTAGTTTGATAGATACCCCTTTGAAGAAGCTGAACCTCCCATTTTCTATTTCCGACGGCATGTCTGATATTGCGTTTTCCCAGTCCGCCATGATGGAATAGGCAGGGTGCAATGGGGTTCCATCTGCAATAAGGTCACGTATTCTAATATTCCGGAGTACAAAAGTCTCCTTTTCATTAGCCAGATAATTGATAGCGAGATTAGCCATGTAACTCCAACTTTGCTTGTACAGAAGTGTTGAAGCTACCTGTGATAAGTAAAGACAAGGATATTTGATAATTATACGCTACATCCTGGTTTTTATTACTATCCATTGATTTTGTGCATTAATCAGCAACATTTTATCGTGTGCCTGACAATACATAAGTAATATGGAAGAAAACTGAATATCACGCAAAGGGGAAAAACCAGGTCAGCGTCTACATCGTAATCACTTTTATGAGGTTAAGTTTATTATTTCTGCATCATACTTACAATGAACGGAATATTGACGATGTTCACCGTATCTTCTATGCTTCCAGAGGACAAGTCTGGTCTAAAATAGGAGTAAATGACGTCTTGGTAGGTTATCGAATCCTCTTCCTCGTTCGTAGACAAGATTTTCTTGAAGGGTTTCTGCCTTTAAAAGTATTAAAAAATACTGGTCAAATGAAAGTGATAATTTCGGTAAATTATTAATTTTAAATTTATTGTAAACTGGCCACATTTGTCTGGCCATGGTGGCAACTTCAACATGCATCATAATTTATACGGGCACACAAGATGAAAACATAGTTTAAATACAATACACTGTTTCAGGTCTCAGTTAATTAACTGTATTAATTATGTGGATTTATTCTATTTACTCTGTAGGGTAGAATTTTTTCAACTTACTCCCATACAAAAGGTCCAACTTCACGAACTTGAAATTTTGCTCCATTCAAAACAACATCGTCCGCATTGGTGACATTGAATATGTAAAATTTGGTAAATATTGGTATTGTAACGTTTGTCCATCTCCTCCATGCTGTGCTCCCGTTGACTAATCTTGTCTCCTGGAAATATGTGTTAATGTTTTAGATGTGTTCCGCAGCTTCAATGATCTGTTGATTTCCCTTCCTGAACTCAGGAACCATGCGCGAATAATTGGATGGAGAACTGACGAACTAATGAAATGATATTAAATTCCCTCACCTGAACGATTAAAAATTTGGTCAACTGAGGCACTCCAAGGAAGAAGAAGAAAATGGAGGCAAGAAGTGCGACAACACTTGTGAGGAGTAGCGGTCGAGCAACCTGGCACAAGGTACAAATTTTTTAACAATAGCACACCCAAGAATTCATATTTCTCTCAGACGTCGAGATTATTTCCCCGTCTTAAAAAAAATAAACCGACTGATAAAAACGTGTCACACAAATAACGCTTACCTGTCGCAAAGATTGTTGTGTCATGGCGATAAATACAAGGAAACTGTAAATATTCGCAAATTGCAAGATCAATGCAAGTGATTTATTGTGTTTCTCTCCGTACGTCAGTAGTTTTTGACAGATTTAAGTGAACTACAGGGAAAAGTGCGTGTGTGTTGGTGTTATGAGCCAGATTTATTTTGTTTGGGTTTGTCAATCCTTCAAGTAAAAGTGTCACGGCTGTTGTGCATACAATGTCTCTTTGCATTAGAAGAGTCAGAAACCGAAGATTTCTGTGTTAATGGTCAAGGAGGAATTAATAAATGATTATGTAATTGACTTGGAAGAACCACTCAAAATGTTGGAATGGAACATCGTACGACCATCGCAGAAGCCATCAGCACTTTGGTGGGAATCAAGAAAAAAAAAACGTCTGTAATGTATTTATTTATACATATACATTTGTCGGGAAATCAAATCTTTTGACTTCTGAGGTGACCTAGAGCTTTCCCTCGCTGTTGTGTCGTCTTCACGTTTGTCTTCATGTCCCAAATGTATTTTTATATTCACTTGTGTCTCATCACCTACTCCACAAGATGTGCACGTAGTGTATACATGATGCAATGCATTTGAATTGGAAATTTATTATGATGTTTTAGTGGATAAAACGCCGTACAATCAGACTGTATCTCCCTTGAACTTTCTTGACACCCGTTGCAACTGGGGAAAAGGCCTAGCCGTATCATTTTAACTCTTTGAAAAGGATGAAGCGTGAACTTAATTACCATCGTCAGAGTTGTGTCTCTGAGGCCCATTCAAAGCCAGTTTTTTCTGTAGTTCAATGGACAAAGATGAGGTAGTGTATGGTCGTAATTTTTATAATGTCTGATACCCTTTTCCCCACAACGATGGGACTTTAAAGAGAAAGCGGAAATGTCGAAATTATCAGGAGCATATTATGACTTTATTAACTTTGTACTTTCGAATGAACAGATTCTTATATTTATTTATAGTATTACAAAAAAATATAATAATCAAAAGGATTCACGTTTTAATGGATTTACTTTGACTTGTTCATTTTTTCGACACGTCATTAGGATTCCCACGGGAATGAAGAGTGAGAGGAGGCCGATGATGGTCCATTGAACAATCTCCACGACCTGAAGGGGAATTATTAATCGCGTTTGAATTTCCGATAGATCCTTTTCATCCAGAATGGCTTGCTATTAACGTAATGATAATTGTTTAAAAAAAAAAGAACATTATTGTAACTTTCATTCTTTTTTTACAAAGATCTTGACGCCTCAGTATTACAATGGAGTTATTCATGTTGCTGGTTTTTTTCATTTAAACGGAAAAATGATAAAGACACTCACCTCCTGAACCCAGAAAATGGGAACTGCAGCAGCTTTCACGTTCTCAAAAGCTGAAATATTAGGTAGAGGCTGGAATTCTAGTGAGATCTGCAGCCTTACCAATGCTTTTAAAACGGCCCCTGACGTCTGTGGAAAATTAAGTAAGAAAAAAATAAGGCGTTTAATTACTACTTGTAAATAAATAGATAAAAAAAAGTCCGAGTAATGAGTAGTGATAAAATGAAAATGGATAAAGGAACTATTAAATTTCTTGTATTTTTTTCAGATGGATTATAGCTACTGACCGGTTCTAATATAGCCTCCATCTCGTGGAGAGTTCGATTAGCATTCAAGCCCTTTACGCCGTCGAAGACGGAGGGTGACACGTCCATGAAATGTGGTTTCGACAGAAGTAATGGAACCTCTATTTGGTCGATGTGATCATAATCATCAATATTTCCATTAGTATAATATTCATTCATTTAGTAATTGTTGCGTAAATTGTATACTATATACAACAGTTATCGTACGCAGTCCCTTTGATTCCATGATAGTCACGCTCCATTGCAAATGCATGGACAGCAAATTTAGAACATGTGCACATTGTACATGTAGGTACAAGTATATGCATGTGTTAATACGTAGTACCACCAAATGAATTGCGCAGACTGACTCATTTTGTAAACATATTTTTAAGCCATCAAATTATACCTTGTTTACATGGAAACAATCGCATAATCCCACTGACACCACAATTATTTGAAAGGTCATATCCAGGATCTACGCAAAAGCATTGATTCTCTGGGTTGATTCTCGGATCTTCCATGATTTGGTCCGGGAAGATGTACCGCCATGCTGGAATCCCATGATAATTGACTTCACTGTCGTAGGTGATATACGCAGAGCGGCAGATCTCATGCTTGAAAAGATACAGTCGTTCGTTTTTCTTCAGAAAAGGGGAGAACATGCTCCCATCCGACCCATTAATTTTATTACAGTACTGCTCCTCATAGAATCTGTAGGAATTATTCGTCCAGATGTTAACTTCGGTATCTCCATTGTATGTGAGAATTTTCCCGAATGTTTCCGGTTTTTTAATGCCCCGGCTTATCTTGTGGGGTTTGGCCGGCGTTCCGTTTTTCTATTCGCAAAGAAAATAATGAAATTCTTTATTTTAAACAAAATATATTTCCGTTTAATATCAAATTATAAATAAATAATTATAATATCAAATTAAATGGAAATTATTAGATCCAATAATTCTGTCATCTGTAAGGACCTAGTAGTTGTACTATGAAGATGCAAAAACCCGGAGCAATATGTTCGACTCACCCCATTATAAAATGCAAAAGCTCCGCCAATAAATTCGGGAGGAAGGTCCACAATTTCAAAATCTGCAAGAATGCCATAAATGGGCGGGAGTTCCACACCATCAAAGACAAGGTCACCAACCCGAATGTTACGTAAAACGTAGCTGTTTTCTTCCTCAAAAAACTGATTGATCACAAAGTTCGCCAAGGTAGGAACACCAAAGAGCTTCTTGTAAATTAAAGTGGCAGCAGACTGAAAATAATTATAATTTCATGTTAGCCTAAATTTTTTCCCACTATTATGCGTCTCCATAGAATATGTTATGCCCTCTGGGGAATTTGGCCTTTGAAGTTGTGGAAGAGAAACGGACACAAAATCTTAAGTAAAACTTTAGAAACCTGGAGACACTTACATAAAAGGGAACATTAACAAAATTCACGACGTCATCTAAGGATCCATTGGTAAGGTCAGGACGGAAGTGAAAAGTTATGACCTCTCTGTACGTAATGGAATCTTCCTCTTCGTTCATGTCCACAATGATTTTGGAGCGTTTCTCCCTGTTAGTGTAAATACGAAGTGAAATATGGATTACTATTTTATCCCAAAATTTTAAAATATTTGTGCTTATAGTCCATTTTTTAAGTGAAAGCGTATAAAGAATAACTCACTCCCACACGTATGGACCCACTTCTTCCACATGAAACTGAAATTTGTCCTGAATAACTGAGTCTGCATTAGTAATATTGAATATATAAAACTTGATCAGGATTGGCACACTTATGTTCACCCATTTCCCAAACGTGTCTGATCCTGGAACTAATCGTAATTCCTGCAGATGAAATCAGATAAGAATACCCGTAAATATTTTGACGCAAAAAATGTCCATTAGAAATCCTTAGACACTTGTCAAAGTGCTTACGGCACCTTTTCAATCAATCCAAGGTGGGCTAATTATAAAAGTTCCCAACTCACCCGACTCATCATAAACTCCACTAACAGTGGCACTCCTTTGAAGAAGATCAAAAAGGCAGCAATTAATGACAGTGCCGACAGACTCGCAATAATAACACCCAGGTTCTGTTCAGACACGGACACATTTCAATGATGATTTCAAAAATTACACAAATTAATTATTCAACCGGTAAATAATTTTTCCCATTTATTAATCGTACAAACTGTGTAAAAGAGAATGTGACTCTGTATAGCCAAAGTGGACGGAACATACCCTTAAAATCCAACTCTGATTCTTGTATGGGTTTCGATTTTTAGCTGTCATCCTCAGTTTTTGATAATGAAAACTCAGAGCAGCTGAACTACTGGATAATTTCGGAATTAAGTCAAAATGGAGTGGAATAAATGAAAATTACTAACAAGTAATTAATTACCAGCTCTGTCCACAAACTTTGAATTGATTCCACCGAGCAATTAACTGGTTGTTTTTAATTGTTGTGGAGTATTTAATAGGGACTTAAGTCGGAAAAAACGGCGATTTTCCCATCAATGGCGCAGAAGATGGAAAAAATTGTTTCATAATGTTTACTCCCGCAACCCTCCATGCTTAATTATTAAGCATGTAGAAGTACTGATACTTGAACAAGATCGTTGACGTCGTAGAAAAACTTCCTTTTTGCCCCAGCTCGAAAACAACAAACTCTGGACATTGGTCACGGCTCACGGCGTTCTTTGTACTGACTTCTGGCATGATCTGACTATTTTCTTCTTTAAAAAATTTGTTTCCTGCTGCAAGTTTTTGTCGGCGTTATACAAAACGAGTGCGAAAACGGAATTTCCCTAATACGACTTGAGAATAAACGCATTTGATACAAATAAATTATTTATTAAGGATGTATATGTATAGGTACTTACATACAATCCGGAGAAAATAAGCCTGGTAATACCTGACAGTGACAGACACATAAAAAATTACAAAAAACGCGTGGGATTACAAAATATTACAATACCCACAGTTTTTTGTAATTACTTCTTAAGGAGTTTATCTATTTGAAAGTGAAATGGCAAGCATTCAATTACCCTTAAACTTTGTGGGCGAGCGTTTTGTTTTAATTGTGACGGATTAATGACTGCCGTTTTTATGGAAGTTATGCGTTCGCAGTAGTTAGCACCAAATCTATACTCTTGACTATCAACGCATAACTCTTGACCTTTAATTTTTTGCACCGAAACTGTTGTAGTAATTGATGCTTGGAAATTAAACGTTGCCTTGAATAATGCTAGTTTTTCTATGTGGAAAATGTCTTTTTGGGAAAGTTTACCTTTTTGGCAAGCCTCAACAATGGTATTAAATATACATGCTGATTAATTACAAGTTTTGTAATTAATTGTGACCATTAAAGTTATCGGGATTACCTGTCGCTGCGGAGAAAAATTCTGGAAAATGGAAAAATGGCGGCTTAAAAATACATTCCAGAGCAAAAATAATGATAAGTTTCCAGCTAATAGTGGCGCCCTCACCAAGCTTGCACTTGCAGATATTATATTAAATAAATATTCAAGAGTAATGAAGTCAAAATATGGCGTTGGCTTTGCCTAGAAAATATTTTGTCAAAAAAAAAAAACCTATTTCGGATGAAAAAATGATATGTGCATTATGATTAAGTACATGACTTTCTAATTATGTCAAGATTTCAGGATTAATCAAATTGATGTTCATTAGTATGCTGATTCATTATTTCAAATGTGCAATGATAGTATGAATAGAAAATGTGCAAAGGTGCAAACTGCAATTTGGAAATGACTAAAAACGTTGAAACTGTGATTTCCCCCCATTTTTTGTTTTCATTCCATATAGAACATAATTACATAGTTACAAAACTGGAATTATATTTTTATTTCAAAATGCTTACAATCTTAAGTAAGTTACTTACACAATACAAATAAAACAATAAAGGATGTACAAGAGAAAGTCTATACAAATTCATTCATTTGAATTCCCGTTACCTCACATGTTCTCAGAAAAAAGTGATATTTCCCTTGCTATAAGCGGTCCTCTTTTCGCATGTACGTGTCTGGGATGTCATTTATTACGCTTTTGAATGACTAATTCATACGAGTTTTAAAACTTTCATTGCAAAATATTTGCATTTGCAGATAAATAATTGTGCACTGAAAATGCTTTGAAAGTCCGGTATCAAAGCAAGTCCGCACTTTGCACCAGGTTATTGATGTCCTGAAAACGTGTTGAAAAACGGAGATGCCTCCTTGGACTCCTTCCGGCGGAAAAGAGTGAAAATCACAGATATGACGAAGATAAATCCAAGACCACCGATAACGACCCATTGCAAAACATTAATAATCTGCATGGGGAAAACTAAGCGGTCCCTGATTTCAGCCAGGTCCTTCTCCGACAATTGTGCCACCTGCGAGCATCAAAATGTATTTTTTAATTTTTTTGTATAGAATTTTTTGATAAATGCTTTTAGATTTAAATTAATACCGTAAATAATTGTATGTTAATTTAAAACCAATTAATAATTAATTTTGAATTTAGAGCAATACCTCTTCCGCCCACACGATGGGCACTATGGCCAAAGGAACATTTTTGAAGAAGTCAATCCCTGGTATTGCTTGGACTTCTATGTTGACTTGAAGTCGTTTCGTGATTTTCAGCAAGGCTCCAGAGGTCTATGATGGATTGTAAATTTCAATACTGGATTAATTATATCTATTTTTATACATACATATATTATATATAGTGTAGTAAATAATAATTAATTAGTAAAAATAATTATTTAGTATAATAATAATTCAATAATACAAAAGGCGCTCACAGGCTCCAAAAAGGCCGAGGATTTGTGAAGAGTTACATTGGGCTTTATTCCGTTAACGCCTTCAAGGAGCTTGTCGCTCCCGTATAAGAAATGCGGGAGGGACAGCACAATCGGAAGATCTGGAAATTTCAAATAATGTCCAGTAAAATTCCTGAATATTTACCGAACTTCAATATTTGTTTTGCTAAAAATAAATTCAGACATACCTTGCTTGCAGCTGAACATGCGAAGAGACCCTTTGATAGTTTCAGATGCCATCCCATATCCGGGTTCCATAATAAAACAGAAGTTGTCCGGGTTCGTCTCTGACATGGCATCGCTTGCTACTTCGTACTGATAAGCTGGGATTTCCTGGAAGACTGCCTCCTTCTCGTAGGTGACGAAGATGGATCGGCAAATTTCGTGATTGAAGGCATACAACGGCTTGGTCTTGTCCAGGAATGGAGGGAAAATGTTCCCGTCCGACCCATTTACCATGTTGCAGTACTGCTGCGGGTAACGACTATTTGTCCAGAAGTTCACCTCCTTTTTCCCATCGAAAGCCATGATTTGACCAAACTGACGGTAGTCTTTAATTCCTCGGTTGATCTTGTAGCTATTGGCCGGTGTTCCATTTTTCTGTGGAGAACATCCATAAATTATTTGCCTGGTGCAATTATGCAATGTTCGCCGACAATTAACTGACTAAAAAAGAAAAGAAATATTAAAAAATTAGTTACCCTGTTATACAAAGCAAAAGTACCATCGACGAATTCTGGAGGCAAGTCGACGATTTCGTATTCGCCCAAGATTTCGTACACTTGTCGGAGTTTGACCCCGTCAAATAGAAGATCTCGCACTTTGACCCCCCGCATCATGAGCTCTTCGCCCATGTCCACGAAGGAGTCGATGATGAAGTTGGTCATGAAATGAACTCCATGGATATGCTTGTTAACGAGTGTAGCGGCGGACTATAGCATTTACAAACGTTTTGTAATTACAGGAGTTGAACACGTAAAATACTTTAAAATATTTTTGGGGGAATTTTCACAAAAGTTTTCAAAATTAATTAGAGGCATTACATAGAATGGCAAATTGAGCAAATCCAGCGTATCCTCCTGGCTTCCTGAGGATAAATCTGGTCGGAAGTGGTAGGTAATCACTTCTCGGTATGTCACGGAGTCCTCCTCGTCATCCACGTCCAGAATAATCTTGGTTCGCTTTTCCCTGTGTAATAGCAATTTTAACATTAATGAAAATATACAATTGCAGTAGAAAAATTGGGTAGGAATGTAATACAGAGTTTCGATCAAGGCCCAAGGCGATTTATAAATATTGTTGAATATTTTTTGCGGGAGCACCAAGAAACGTTTACACAAACTTAATTATACCCCTGGGAAATTTTTTTTGGAGATGTTTGGAAGAGCAAGCTTCAAAATGAGATGACTGTACACGTGGCGTTGTACAAGATTTCAGGAAAAAAATAAAAATACATCTGATGCAATATTCCCAGATCTTTTCAGTAAACAAATTGAAAAGTAAATCTGATGAAATATTCCCAAATCTGGACCGAGTCCGTTTTGTGCCGAAATTTGTGTGGAATAACAAAACACATCGAGCAAAGAGACAGCTTGCAACATAATCTTACACTGCCCCAATTTAGTAGCTTTCTTCTTAAGACAATCTAATATACCTATAGGTATATGTACCTATGTAGGTATACTGTTAAAAGATGCTACTAAAAATTATTGAAAAAATCATTGAACATTTGTAAACAGCATTATAATTATAAGGACAATTACTTACTCCCAAATATATGGTCCAACTTCCTGCAAATCGCACCTTGCCCCTTGGATAACGGCGTCACCATTAGTCACGTTGAAAATGTAAAATTTGATAAAAATTGGTACTGTCACATTCACCCATTTGCTGAATGTGGGCGTTCCTGGCACAAGTCTGGTTTCCTTTCATAAAAAAACAAAATAATTGGTTTAACATCCCTGCATTGCTCTGCCTTCCAGAAATTTAATTCCGCAAATTTGCTCATTACTGTGGGTAATAGGAAATTTCAATGTATGTACATATAGGTATACACACACAACACTTGCTAGCTCATTTCAAAAAATTTTAGCGATTTAAGGAAAACATGTGATATTTTATGCTGAAAACTCACCCTCGTAACAAAAAATTGGATGAGAAGCGGCACTGCGACGAAGAACAGCAAAAGGGAGAGTATCAAAGATGTAGCTGAGACGACCGCCACTAATGGACCCAGGTTCTGCACATATATTAATTTAATTAATTAGGATTACTTAATTTGAATTAAATTAAATTAAAAGTTAGTCAATCGAATTAAATTAATTAATTAAATTATCTGGAAAAGGCAAACAATTCAATTCTGCCATTTAAAATTCCATCTATACCTGCTTGACCCAAGTGGGCTTATGCGGATTACGGTTCTTTAATGTCATGTTTAATATAATTAATGCGAAACTTCAAAGTGCTCCGATCCCACCTTTCACACCACTGAGGGCAAGATCAACTACTTGATTACTACTACAGGGAAAAATGAAAATGGTCTGGCATTTGACTGCATGAAATCGGTTTGATAAAAAAAATTAATTTATTCCTATCGTTTCTGGATTAAAAAGGTGAGTTTAAACAGACATTGATACATGACATTATTAGCTAACGCAGGAAATGTTTTGTTGAGGAGAAGTAACCTCAAAGCTGTACATATTGAAGCATGTGTGTACTGTGTACATATTTTTGCACTTGCAATTAATATATAATTACTGACGCCATTTCTTGGGCTTTTCTTTTCTGTATATTGCAGATCATCGTAGTATATACATATATATATATAGGTATACTATATAACGTAAAAATCGGGCATACCCAAAAAACACCGACTGTTGTATCAGAAGATCCCTGACAGAAGTGAACTTCTGGACGTAAAAAAATCAACCAGACACGGGGCATATGTATATATGTACTATGTATCTGGGATTTCTGTTATGGGCCATAAGAAATCCGTGGGATTGTTACAAAATTCCCCCCAAAAAATCATTCCACGTTGATTTAATTACCGCTTTTTGTGATAGTTCAAAAGCCTGTGAAGTATGGGTTTTTGATACAGAAAAGTGCACAATGTATTAACTTGGATTAATTTTTTTCTAACTATTCCCTCGTAACAGATAATATCGTAACAAGGAGAATGAAGCACAGTATTTACAGAGGAAAAATTACAAAAGATTATCCTCCAAAACCTCTTCAGTGTGAAAAGAGATGAGGTTACATCATATCCCAACCTTTTATGTATGTCCCTAATGCTCTTGTGTATAGGACTACACACTCAAATCAATGC
The DNA here is from genome assembly GCA_034698585.1 of Disparrhopalites patrizii. NCBI lineage: Eukaryota > Metazoa > Arthropoda > Collembola > Symphypleona > Sminthuridae > Disparrhopalites > Disparrhopalites patrizii. The sequence continues at coordinate 23,062 of JAQGBT010001086.1, forward strand.
AAATGATACAATTAGAATAGTAAATATTTTATTCCCGACAACAGAACACATGATATTTATTTTGTTTTCCTTTAAAAAAAAACAGGAACAAGGTGTGTACAAGTCTGATAAAAACATATCGTATGAGAGAGGTGTGTACATGAACTACAGTAATAATTACATAAATTTGAGTATCACCCATTTCTGACTACATTTCCACCTCCACGAAGAATTACAATATCGTCTCACTATTTAAAACGTGTACAAAAGCACTGACTGTGTGGCAAGACGAAATTTGTATCTATAATTAACTTCTATGCATTAGCGGAGACATTTTTAATGACAGTTAGGATTTTTCCACTAACATATCATGGTTTACTAATCGAAATTCCGTTTTCGACCGGAAATTCTTGATGGTTACAATGACTCCGACTAAAATGGCGAAAAGGAGAGTCCCCAAGACCACCCATTGGAGAATATTCACCACTTTCAAGGGAATGACGAGACGATTTCGGATTTCGGCATAGCCCTCTTCGTCTAATTCTGCCCGCTGTAACGTCAAAATTGCGTTATGAAAAATGTATACAAAATTTTAAGTGAATACCTACAAAACACAATTCTATAAAAGTAATGAAATGACTTGTGAAAGGCCGAAATGTACCTCTTCGCCCCAGGCAACAGGTACGACGGAATGGGGATAATGCTCGAAAGACTCGATGTCCGCGAAAGGATATATTTCTACATTGACCTGAATTCGTTTTAAAGCTCTTAAGAGACCTCCAGTATTCTATAAAACCCGGAAAAATTAGTTTTCAAGCAATTATTTTTCAATAAGATTTTTTAATTTAAAATATACATGTGTAATTATATATGTGTAACTCACAGGCTCTGCTACAAGCTCAGATTCATGGAGGGTTTTATTAGGATGAAGTCCCCGTATTCTTGAATGGAGAACTTCGGAGCCGTACAGGAAATGCGGGAGGGACAGCACGATGGGTACATCTGGATTCATGGATAAATTATTGATTATAATTTTCAAAAATAATTATTTTTTAAAATGTGTCAATAAAAATCCTTAAAATTTTTCCTATTACACAATTGTTTTGTAGTGAAATAGTATTAATTAGAATTTCGAACGTACCACGTTTGCAAGTGAAAATCCGAAGGGCCCCTCTACCTTTAGCCTGGGTCACTCCATGACCTGGATCCGTGTTGAAGCACACATTATCGGGATTTAAATCCGGATGTTCCAGGGTCTGTGCATTTAGGGTAAATCTGAAAGCGGGGATTCCGTGTATATTGACGTCCTGGTCATAGTTAAGGGCCAAGGAACGGCAGATTTCGGGGGAGAAGCCATGTAACACGCTCTCCCGGGTTAAGAATGGGCGGAAGATGCTCCCGTCGGAACCGTTGATTTTATTGCAATATTGCTCCGAGCCTTCCGGAAGGGAATTGTTCGTCCACCAAGGCACGTCCTTTTTTCCATCGAAAGACAGGATTTGGCCAAAGGTCGTGTGGTCTTTGATGCCTCGGCTGATCTTGTAGGGCCCGATGGGTGTGCCATTTTTCTGTGGATAAATAATGAGTTCAATCAGAAATTTTCCCATGCAAATTAATGCATTTTTAATATTGCCATGCAAAATAATGCATTTTTATTTTACCATGCAAAATAATGCATTTTTAATTTTACCATGCAAAATAATGCATTTTGGATTTTAATTTTTTTCAAGCAAATGTTTTATCAGGACCATTTTTAAGCATAATTTTGAAAAAATAATTCAAATATTCGTTCTAAATTATAAAAGATGATTAATTAGTTGAATTTTTTGCAGAAAAAAAAAGAGATATTGTCAATTCACTTACTCCGTTGTAAATAGCATAAGTCCCATCAATAAATTCAGCGGGCAGGTCGACGATTTCAAATTCCCCCAATGTCTCGTAGATGGAGCCGAGCTTGACCCCTTCAAAAAGTAGATCCTTGACCTTGATCCCTTTGGCCACAATCCGTTCTCCTTCATCCACAAAGTAGTCCACCGCGTAATTTAAGATCGAGGTCACGCCGTGAAGATGCTTTTCCAGTAGCGTAACAGCGGCCTAAATTCATTTTTTTAATAATTATGCATTAGCTTCTATATAATTCCCATCTCTGTATTTTGCATGTATTTATAATTACTTTGATTAAATGACATAATTAATTTTTGGTTTTTTTATACGTACAATAAATGGTATGTTAGCCACGTCCACCAAGTCATCGTCACCTCCGACCGACAAGTCTCGACGAAAATAATAATAAACTACTTCATTGTACGTCACGGTATCTTCCTCGTCATCGATGGACAAAATTTGCTTGATTCGTTTTTCCCTATTGAAAAATGTGCAGATAATAGTGTCATTAAACTCATTTAAAAATGTGTGTTAAATACCCATTTATGACTATGTACACCGTGAGAATTACTTACTCCCATGTATAAGGACCGATTTCTTGGACATCAAATTTTTCCCCGTTGTCTATGACCGCATCCGCATTGGTCACGTTGAAGATGCGGAATCTGATGAAGACCGGAGCCGTGACATTGACCCATTTGTTCCATGAGTCACTCCCCACTACCAGCCTCGTTTCCTGAACAAAGAGGAAGAGATCAGGAATCATTTAATTAGCATTATCCACGCAAGGTGTACATATGTATTGCATGGGCAAAAATCTCAATTTCCCCGGCTATCTCAATGGAGCTTCTTTGACTAAGCTTATGATATTTAAATTGAGCTGTACAAAACAAATGGTGTCATCCAACAAATGTGTCTGTATGCACAGTATCTATACAGACTGTATACAAATGATGGAACCATTCAATGGTTTTTTAATGGAGAATCTGGAGAGATAAGAGACTTGTTTTTGTCTATGTCTAATGAATTACCAATTTAATGTATCTGTCAACGATCTTGGGAATCGCCGAAAAAAAGAGGAGACCAGAGGCAACGAGGAGAAAGAGACTCACAACAACAACTGTTGGACCTAAACACTTTGATGGCAACCAGTAAAAAAAAATGTAGTTTTTTGTATTAATTAAACTTTCCGTTTGTATGGCAATACATACATATGTGTGTATTTTCCCTAAAAAAAGCATCTTCTTACCCTTCTGGCTGGGGCTATTGGCCGCGGGCTACGATTCTTCATTTTTTTCCTTACATGCAAATTAAGACGGTACAATTAACCCTTTCCCTATTTTAATGTATGTATACACATGTATTATATACAATATACTTGCAGCTGAGATGTTGGAAAGTACAAATAATATATTTCTTGGATTCGCCAAATATTCCTTTTGAAAATACACACAAATTATGTAATTTCTTGGATGTAGCACATCCAGAATTTCCGGCACCAAAATATTTCCTGGATCTATTTTCAAAAGTGGTAGTTTTGACCCCGGGAAAATCTTTCCAGTCGGACTTGAATTGAACACTGCTATAGTAATGGCCTGCACAATGATAATTGGCTTGTCTGATGCTTGCATGGGCACTTCAAATGAATCAAAGTAATAAATGAGGATTATTTAATGAACACTAAACAATTTGTTTTTTCCTGTGCTATTAAAATTACTGAATATTAACTGCATCGAGAGCCTTCAAAGTAATGAGCTAAGATTGGCTTCATGTATCTATAAATATTATTACGCCGTATGCCGGATAAAAAACATTATCATGGGAGAGAAAATACCGTGACAGTTAGGTACAGTTTCCTACAGGGTGACATTTTGACAATTAAAATAATATTTGCATCCCATCCCAGGAGTAAATAAACATTCAACGGACGTTCAAAGTGGACGCAACTGCTCGAGTGGTTTATTTCTGTGGACTTTCAATCTTTCTCTCTCACTCTCTCTCTCCATTTCTCTCTCTCTCTGTCTCTCTCTCGCTCTAATCTCTCTCATTTAATTGCCCCAAAATTTGCATAGCGGCAACACTCTTTGCCTCCACAGACTCCACATCCCAATCAGTAACAATAAAGTTCAGAGTACGATAAAAATATTGACACTCCAGCAGACAGCCATTAAATGCGACAAAGGCTTCCGGATTATCAGAATGGACTCATTGCCAGATATTTACGAAGGGAAGGAGATGAAACACCTTCAATTTTTTTTCTCTAAAAACAAAATAATTGAAGGGAAAACTCACCAATTTGATCATGTACTGGGAAAACAAGGGGATTGCGAGAAAGAAGACGAATCCGGCAGCAGACAGTAGGATTCCTCCTCCAAGAATTACTGTGGGTCCAATGTTCTAAAACGGGCATTAAAAGGAGACAAATATTATTTAGGAACTTCCCTGGGCTTCCCTTTCCAAATTCGGGTGCAAACTGAACGTTTGGAGATGGATTTCATGAATGATTTGTTTAAATTTTTACCGGACTAGCCAACACTTTCTTGTACGGATTCCGATTTTGCTTAGTTAACATGGTGCCTCCAAAGCTTTTTAAAACTCTTTTCTTCTGTCTTGAAACTATTCAAAAATTTTAGGATTTTTTAAAGGATAATTTCACGTATTTCACTGGCTGTCACATTAAAAGTAGTTACAAACACTGCCAATGTGTGAGAGTAAAACACTTGCAGTAGATTAATTTTTTTTTAATTTTAATTTTTAAAACAAAAATTCGAAATGTCACTCCTTTGGATCCGGCTAACCCACGAATACTCGCTTCATTCCAGAAGCTTGGGCCTTATAAATTAAGTCTGAACAAAAATTCCAGGTTCGATAATTTTTTTATGGCTTGGGATTTCCCTTGGAAACAAATGGGTGAAAGCATTGGGTGCAGATTTGTAGGTACCTACGTAGATGTATGTATATATGCATATTAGAAGGCATCTATGATATATAGATAGGTGTGCGTCTGATGTCTTGAACGAACGTCAAAGCTGAAATTAATTATGACTTTTTGCATCGAAAAATCCAATGAAGGCGTGAGGATTGCGTGACCTGCAATGAACTGGACAGGTAAATACTCACAAATTATCATGTTCTACATTTCTCTTAATTCAGTAATGAGACTTCCCCCAGCACATCTTTACTCAGAGAAACAAGTTTCTTCAGAGAAGGACACGAGGATGAGCTTCCTCTCAAATTATGTTCTCAAACCCCTCCAAAAAAAATACACGTTCCTAATTTTTTTGTATTTTTTTCTCCATTTTAAGGCCAACTTCCATTACCTACAAACTGGATATTATTGATGCTTTAAATAATCTTCCCTGGCAGTTCCAATCATTGTCCAAAAAACTTGCTTTGAATCCAATTGCATATTTACGTTTTGCTAATGCTATGACCAATGAGGCGATTCCAGCTTTGGCTTTTGCAAAATGTAATTTCAAAAAAAGAAAATAGTGTAACCGGATTTTGTACTGTCAAAATTAGGGTCTGATCTCATTTTTGAACATTTTTAATTCTATACACTTACACAGTTACAAATTATGTACATAGCTATTGTCATTTGGATTGATGGGCACAACATGGGGGAATGATATAAAATGTAAATTGCTATTCCGAACATGCCCGTCGCAACAATGGAAAGATGGGCTTGTGCAATGTACATGTAAACACTCCTCCTCTCCAGTTCCTGAAATGTTACTTTGTGCAATGAAGACGGGAAAATCCTTTTAAAAAAACTGGCAGCAAAAGTACTGTCTTTTTTACTGCATTGTCGTAGGTTCATATAAAAAATATTAATCAACCCAAAGTGTGTGCTTTAGCCTTTTCGGTATTCTTAGCCTTTTCGGTTTGATGTCCGAAGTTGTTGTCTCGTGTACTAATATAAATTGTTTTTATTAATACATATATATACATACATATGTAAGTATAGACATGTACAGTATTGGCAATTATCCGTCTGTCATTGGAAAAAATGACGAAAAAACTTGTTCAGAGCTTCACTCCTGAATCTGCAGCTACAATGCATATGTAAATCAAAATTTTTTACCACAAAATCTATCCGTAATGCTAAAAAAATGGATGAAAAACTTGAAGCAACTTTCGTAAGGTACAAGATCATTGTTGGCGCTCGTTCCTGCACGTAAGCATAGGAAAACATTTAAAGTTGTGTTAATTACCTGCGCTTAAGTCTGTTACAGGTACATACCTGTGCATGTAACGTGTATAACATGTAGGTACATATGTACAATGAAATAGGTACAATATCAACGTACAATCTGTACATTCCATAAGAATCTTCAATGATAAGAAGTCAAATTGTGTCGAAATTCCGAATTGGACATTTTGAAGAGGAAATGTCTAGAATTATGAAGCCACACCTTTATTTTTTACGCGAAAATGGATTACAGATATTCCGAGAAAAAATTATTTTCAGCGGAAACTGGGTGGAAATTGCGGACATTCACGTCACACACTGACGCTTTCTCCAGGAAAAACAGAGATTTTCGAGCCAATTTTTTTCAAGATGTACCTGTTAGAAGGATGTCCCATCCCACCTTTCCAGGTTCAGTAAAAAGGACTTTTTTAGAGCAAAATATAGTGAACTCTTGGATACTTCAGAGGCATGAGTAATTTTTTTTGCCAGTTTTGCAGGCTGATTTTCCTTAATAATACCTTTCTTTCTAGACGTCCATGGAAGAAAGATTTTGTTTAAATTAAATTACAGCCATATATGGTAGTTCTTTGTACAATGTGAGCATATAATTGTGTATATAACATGCATTTGCTCGTATCCAATATATGTATGTACATAATTATTTTATAAGTATTATAAAATAAATATAATAATTATTTGTAAGTATTATATAACTATGTACGTAATGTTGACAGGTACTCCAGCCATGTTAATTGGAACTGGTGGAAGAATATTTTTTTTAATGAAAGGTAATCATCCAAATTTCTGTATTTATGTGACTTCCGTCTCCAAATCCCAAACAGTTAGAGGTCAAGACTTGTAAATCTGGCACAAGCCGTACTAGCAATATGATTGTCCTTTCCTCCGGTCACGGTCAATGTGCTTGAGAATACATTGTTGTTGTTTTTGACTGCGTAAGATATTGGTGCGTAAAATAAATTCAAGGGTGTGAGATGTTCATTGCCAAATTATGAAATGTAAATTGGGGTCACACACGACTTGGGAAGTGGTAACGACCGGTATAACTTGATTTCCAATCGCTTCCCAAACAAGGTGCTAAATAATAATTATTTACATTACTGTCGAGCTCCCGTGTAGGCTCAAGACCTTCGTCTAGGCAGATTTTTCCAGTGTGAAAATTGCGTTAGTACCTTCTCAACGCCTCATTTACATAGGTATTTGTCCAGTGAGTAAAAGCATAAACAACGGTTTCTTTTATTGTTTACATTACGACGATTACGATGTTACGTAATTTCATCTGTCATGTCGTACTGATCTATGATCAGCCCATAAATTAAACCAATGAGAATCTTCAATTAGTGCGTCTTACGTATCACTTATCACCTTCTACTGCCCCGGGATTTCCCGAGAAATGACACTCTTGGATGGTTCCAAAATTAGTTTTTTCGATGGATATAAGAAATTTAAAAACAAGTTGTTACTTAATTTTTAAAAAATCCGATTTTTTCTGCCAAATCAATAGTTTTTGTTAGATGAAAGTAATTATTGTATAACAGACAATAGACGTACGTCAAGCATCCATAAATCCCTTCTACGTCGTAGATGTAGTTGCGAAATTTACATGTGTATAGACGAACAAAAATTTAATTTTTTCTGCATATAGTTTTTAGCAATCATGAAAGAGAAAAAACATAAATCGTTGCCTCAATCGCGTATTAAAGGTTTTTTCTGACTTTGGAAAACAAACTCAAGAAAATCCCGAAGGAATTTGCGCAGCCACTTGGTGCTTGTTCCGGAGAACAATTATATGAATTTTATTTGTATATATGGAGCTATATGAAGACCTACAGGTATATGTAGAAGCTAAAGAAAAAAAATGAACATCGTAGTTTACGCTTGTAAATTTACATAACCAAGAACGGGGCGTTGAAACATATTTCGACACATTTGTAGCAAAAATTTTCCATTCTGTCAAATTATTAAGATTTTTCATTCGTATGAAGAAATTTTCCAGGTACATACGTACATATACATACATTATATTATATACATTATATTATATACATTTGTATCCGTCCTTGCCATAATTAGCAAAAAATGGTGACGGTAGCTTCGTTTAAATGATTCTCGGCAGACTCAAGAGGCATTTTAGTGTTGAGTGATAGCACTTTTATTCAGTGAATAAAATGATGTATTTCTTAGGTGCACTACAATCCTAAGTAAATGATTTTCGATTAAAATTACAGAATTTAACATACCTAAATTGGAAAGAGCCCTCACCAGGCTCAGACGTTCGTTAGGCAAAATTTTCTGAATACACTGACAAATGTCTTCACATTATGCATTTTACGGATTTTACTTAGGTTTACATACATTTGTTACAAGTTTATATTTTAATGTTTCAATTATTTCTGGAAATTTCAAGCTAATTTCTTTGATCCAGAATATATTATTCAAACATGTATGGCAAACAATCAGTATCACCTTTCTTTGCTATTGAAGTAGAACCTGGATTTTTGTCATTGATATTCTCTCCTATTGCAAAATAAACACATACCCCGAAAGTGCAAGTGTACCAAAGTACGTCAGGGTTTCTTGCCTTTGGCCGCAGGATACCATTTTGCTTATTGTTGTGGTCAGTTTAATGACGTCAATTTATTTTAATTTATTTTAAGGGAATCCACAAAATAGCACAATAAATAATATGCTTAATGCTTATCGTAGTAAATGCCTGCAATAAGCCTCTAATGATGATATGAGTTTTTCTCAACTATTATGACAGTTAGGATCTTACAAAATAATAACAATATATGCAATTGAAATCGAAATGAATGGGATTGTGTAAGTAGTAAAAAAAACAAGATCCTAGCAAACCGATAATACATTTTTTTTTATCAAACTGTCATACAAATAAAGTTCAACTGGGTTGCCAATGCGTTGGTTATGGAGCCGTGGAACATGATAAAGGGTTAGGCAATCTACCATAAGATTGCAAGCCTCGTATATTTATTTCAGAGTAATGAAAGTAAGTCCAGTTCGATAATATCTATGTTAATGCATTGCAATCTTTCATACACTTAATATAAATATAGATTCCATTTTTTTTACATTACGAAATGACATTGAGCATTCTAGGACATCAGCCTAGTTTAAACATTAAATTATTTTTTTGAAAAATCACAATTTACATACTGTACAAAACAATTTTAAAATTTCCTAAAAATACACACAGGACTTCTAGTTAAGTTTAAATAATCATTCATATAATTCGGTTCTTCAAAACCACGTGAAAGTCTGGGGGCCTTCGAACAAATCCGGGCTGGGCCGTATTTGTTGGTTTGGGTTTGGAAGGGTCTAAAATCACCTGGAAATGTTGAAAGATATTGCACAAGAATAAGAAGGTTTGATCCCGAGCCAAACTCTCTCCAATGCAAATGCGTTTGCCCACGGAGAAAGGTGCAAAATACTCATGTCGGATCACAATCGTCTCATCCTCATTCAGGAATCTTTCCGGCCGAAATGCATGGGGATCTCCCCAAATATCTTCGTCGAAATGATTCCCATACAAATTGTGTACCATCCAAGTGCCTTTCGGGATGTCGTAACCCTGGAATTTTGTGTCTTCTTGAGCCGTATGGAAGATCCCGACAGGCAGAACGGACGCCATGCGGAGAGCTTCGCAAGTGAGAGCCTCACTGTAGGGCATACTGCATTGACCCCAAAATTTGTTAATTATTCTTAATTATTCTCCCATTTGGTTTCTCCTTAATTTTTTTGGAGACGAAATAAAATAAAACAAAAAAATTGGTACTTTGGTCTATCGCTCAAGGCTACGGGCCGCAGTCCTTCCGTAACGGCATCAATTTCATTTTGAAACTTCTCTTGCACTCTCTTGTTGCTAGCCAAATACAGCATGGACCAACCCAAAAGGATGCAGGTGGTCTCGCTTCCCCCGATGAAGAAATCTCCGATTGTGGCACTCAGTTGATCGTCTGCCGAAAAAGGTTACAATTAATTCAAAATAATTCAAAAATAAATGAATAAAAAAGTGGTCATTATTCACAAATCTTAAACAATTCATATTTTTCTGACATCCTTGTTCCTTGTAGAAACTGGAGGTCTTGTCCGTCGTGCGTTGAATCTCCATTAAGTAGGCATCAATGAAATCTCGGCCATCCCCATTGGCCGAAAGTGTCTCTTCATGCTCCCGGATTTCATTCTCCTGTAACTCATGCAGTCTGCCCGCAACCCGGAGGTATTTATTGCATCCGGTAATGCCCGGGAACATTCTCACCAATCGGGGGCTCAGGAAGTGGAAGACGGCTGCCATGCTCGTGTTGGTGAAAACCCTGAATATTATACAAGCAATAAATATTTGTTTATGCATATAACTATTTTTATGCATCTAACCATGCAGATCTTTACGCGTATTTAACAGGTAAAACAAATTTGGGACGATCTCTAAGAATGTGATTAATTTACGAGCTGTGGTTAAGATTAAGACATTTAATTCACCGATCAACTTCCTGGATGGCTTCCAGTTTATCCGAGTCCTGCTTGGTCAGCCGCTTTCCAGCCACAATTGTCCAGAGGGAATTGAGGATGTATTTTGTGAACAAGTCGTTCACCTTTAATGATATTCCCTCTTTGTGGCGAAGGTCCTCAATGAGCTCGGCAACCTCTTCTTCTATCTCGGTGTGCATGGAGGCTTTCCCGAAGCCTAAGGCTTTCATGTGACGGAGAGCAAACCGACGTTGGTCTGTCCAGGCTCGGCCTTCTGAGAATGCAATTCCTGGACGAAGCCAATTTTGTATTTTTGTGCATTTATAAGGATACATATGAAGGGTTCGGAAGCAAAAGGAGATAAGTCCAAAATTTTCAAAATCGGGATTTTTCCAGAAAAATGTTGTCTGTGACTATAGTTTTTTCAATGTGTCAATAAAAAATGCAAAAAATTTGGTACGCAAAAGATTCAGGTGCAAAAGGAGTTAAGTCCACCAGTGCTTTGGGAGCAAAAGGGCACAAGTCCAAATAACAGAAATCCGCTCATGGAATCACACCAAACATAAGCATTATGATAGCGCGTAGACAACCTTCCCTTGACTTAACAAGAATTTTCCTGGAAATCTCGATTTGCTATTTAAAAAAAACATTTAAAATTTAATTTTGCTCGAAAACGTTTTTCGGGCAAATCCTAATGGGAAATCCCATGTTAAAATATATTGACCGGGTCCCCCTTTGCATTTTTTCAAATCTCGGGAAATTTTTCGATTTTAATTGTCTTCGGTTTACACAGTATTTTATGCCTGCAATAATCGTCTCGCCAATCTCATAATCAGTGTTGAAACTACGTCTCTACACGAAAAAATACGAATCTAAAAATTTTCGGAGATTTGAGAAAATTGCATAGGGGGACCCCGTGGTGACTAAATTTTAACATGGGCTTCCCCATAAGGGTTTTCCCTAAAAACGTTTCCGAGCAATATTTAATTTTCAATTTTTTTTAAATTAGTAAAACGGGAATTTTAGGGAAATAATTATAATGGTTAAATGAAAGTATTTAAGATGCTACAATTTTGTTGTAGTTTGGTTTGTCTATGTAGGATAAACTTCGAAAAGATTATTTTTCAGGTGCAAAAGCTTCTATGTCCACGATTTTGAATTCCTTAAATCCGTCGTGATTTGACAAATATGGTAGACGAATTTTGGAGCACGTGCATATGTGCTCCACACACTTTACTAGTTCTTAATTTAGCAAAACAAATATTCTCAGAATTTTGCAGTATTGTATCTAAAATTGTGTTTTGCTTCTCCTGTAAAATTTCGTATTGTGAACTTACCGTGTTTTGCTTCTAAAGCCTTCATATGACGTTATTAATAGTATTTAATTTAATACCAATATTTATTGGGAAAGTAATCTCATTAAAAAGCATATGGTAATTCAATTGAGTATTACAGAATGTACTTTAAATTTTTACCATTTTTCCCTTTGGGCAGAAGAGTCACAAAAATCTCGTCGGTTCGACCCAAAAAGACGTTTTCGTTGAAGCATTTCTTTATGTGGTTCACGTCGCTTAGAACCACAACGCTGCAATATTAAAATTCATGAATATGTTTAAAAATATAGGTACGTAATGCCTTGACAAGCACTTATTTAAATGGACAAATTTTATGTCCCTAGCCACTATATATTTTTAAAATTCATATAGAATGGGAACACGTAAAGTTAATTTTTCAATTAAAACGAGACACTGACCAAACATGACCGAGTTTAAAAGAAAAAATGCTTCCGAACTCCTTCTTCCATTTCAGCAAATCTTCGTAAGGATGGGCGGAAAAGTGGATTAAATTTATAATGAAGGATAAGCCCCTGGGACCTGTTTAACATTAAAAAATATTGTACTAAACGTTTCATGTCTTAAAATAATGTAGTTTACTTATTGTTAGTTTATTATTTGTTCGATATCTGCTAATTACTTTATTTTAATGAGACGTTACCTGGTGGCAAATTTAATTTCCCTTTCATTTCCGTTTGCAGGAAGAGATACACTAGAAGCACTACTAGAGCTACGGTGAATAACATTGTATCTCCTAGTTTTGTCTCAAAAACCAAAAGAAGACTCAAAATAGTCCAAATAGTCCAATCGTAGCTCTAGCAAAACTCCAGTTCAAGCTATCCCAACAACAGGTGAAATGCGAATAATGGTCCCAAAAAAAAGCTAAAAGATTTCTGGAGCAAATGATTTTGTACGTCAACAGGGACTCCCTAAATATGTGGGAGATCGATCTACTTTTGTCCCACGAGTCACCCATTGAATTGTTTATGCAAGGTTCTTACTCCAGAATGTGTCCAGCAATGAATTTCACCACTACAAAATGCTACGGACGCTTCCAAATTTCCAGCTCACGCAGAAACCCAGAGGTCATGAGAGAAACTTTTATTATCACTATTTAGAATGGAGTACCAATATTCCCCAAAAAGAGATAAAAGACGCTGCAATAGTGCATCCGTATGCATTTATAGACTTTTAGTTACATTCATAAACTTACGGAATGACCGCAATTATCTTACTCAAGTGTTGTTTGATGGTCTGTAACGTTTATTATTTGTTATGGCATGACACGTGGCAAGTGGCAACATTTATACTATAAGCTTAGCCTATATTTTTTCGGAATTATTTTCCGGTGGTTTTCCCGGTCCAGTTATTAATGTTATTATGACCGAATAACTATTTTGAGGTCATTTCTATTTCGTTTTTATTTTATT
>JAQGBT010001087.1:0-36382 GCA_034698585.1 Disparrhopalites patrizii
AAATGAAGGCAAGAGGCAAAGAGAGAGAGAATTGAAGAAAGAGACAAAAAGAGAGAGAATGAAGGCAAGAGGCAAAGAGAGAGAGAAATACTAGAGGCAAAGAGAGAGAGAAATACAAGAGGCAAAGAGAGAGAGAAATACAAGAGGCAAAGAGAGAGAGAGAAATACAAGAGGCAAAGAGAGAGAGAGAAATAAGAAAAGAGACAAAAAGAGAGCATTAAGGCAAGAGGCAAAGAGAGAGAGAATTAACGCGAGAGGCAAAGAGAGAGAATTAAGGCAAGAGGATAAAAGAGAGAGAATTAAGGCAAGAGGATAAAAGAGAGAGAATTAAGGCAAGAGGATAAAAGAGAGAGAATGAAAGCAAGGGACAAAGAGAGAGAGCGAGAGAGAAATAAGGAAAGAGACAACGAGAGAGAATTATAAAAAGAGCTAGAGAGAGAGATAAATAAGGCAAGAGACAATGAGAGAATACAGATAAAATAAAAAGAGAGATAATTAAGAAGAGAAGAGGGAATTACAGAGAATGGAGAAAAGAACGGGGAAAGAGAAAGAATGAAAAGCAATAATTACCAAATAAGGATGGAAGAGAGAGAGAGATTAGTGACAAAAAACGTAGAGAAGGAGATAGTTGCGAAAAAATGAAGACAAAGAATAATTTAATGACACAACGTGGGGAGAGAGAAATGAAAAGAGAGTGACACAAATATAAATGAGGAATTATTAAGAGAGAAAAAATTAAAGGATAAAGGTTGAAAAAGGATCCAAACCCATCAAACTGCTGAAGAAACCAAGGAGAAAAGGAAAGTTGGGACAAAGGTGAAAATGAAAAGAGAAATGAAGGAAAAGAGAGGCGATAAAGAAGACTAAAATGGGACCAAAATGTAGCAAAATGGGAGAGACCATCACAAAAAATAGAAGACAGCAAGAGCAGGCAAAAGACGGTGAAGGGGAGAGCCAGAAAGGTGGAAGACACATGTTGAGAGCTGGAGTGAAAAATAAATAGTGAATTAGAAAGTAAAATGTATTCCCAGTTTGAGGACGTGTGTTGATTTGATGATTGGCGGGAGTGAGATATAAGTAGATACTATATCCTTTCCTTTCTATACACAAAAAAAAATAAAGGATATACCTTTCACTTCCCAAGAGTTAAAAAAAATCCAATGATATTATCCCCCCATGTTTTCATTGTAACACACATGTGCTTCCAAATAAAAAAAAAAAAGCACACACATTCAAACCATATGAACAAACGGAAAACTAAGAATCTCATTTAACTTGTGAAACTAAAGCGTGTGTGTGGGCTGAATGATTCACTCCAGGAAAGATGGAGAGGGTGTGAGTAAATAGAAATGAAGTGGATGTCAATTTCTGTAAAGAAATATTTTTTTTTATTTTAAACGTCTGTAACGTGTGCGATACACACCGAGGAAGAAGCACATGTAGAGGAAGAAGATGATCTTTGTATATAAAAAAAAATAAAAAGGGGGAAAAAAAGCATTCCGCAAGACGGTTCCATCTGCACAATTTCAATGTTTAAGAATCCCGTACGGGGACTTGCTTTTCGAGAACAAGCCTGTAACGTATAGGTTAGACAAAAAAAAAATAACACGGATAAGATCATACGAAGAGCCCCCAAGACTATTTCTGTCCTTTTGAAATCTTCCTTCTTTCTCCTATGAACCAAGAATATTTTTTTTTTGTGTAAGTTGGTTTTGCGAAAAAAAAAGTCACTCTTCAACGAGGATAAGATACTACTTGATTCACGGGGAAACACAGGGAGATGAGATGAACTCGTTTAAGTCGGATGTGTGTCTCTGCAATTCACTTCAGTAGGAATCCCGGTGCAACTTGAGTAATAACTCTCTCCCTATTTTCTCCATATTTTTTTTTAGCCTAGATGTTAAACCAAAAAATATCACGTTTTCCCTCACGCTATTGATTATTAAAAAAAATATCATACATAAGCCATCCCCGTTTTGGCGAGGCGTAATATTTGCACTTTTAAATTCAATTTATTATTTCACCCTTTATGCCCATACAAATTTCAACCGGTTTGTAGTTCAGATTTTTAAAATTAAACTCAAATTAATTCCCATCCTTTGTAAAGTATTACTCATACATATTTGGCATAAATTTCTCTCCCAAAATTTAACCGGGCTCATTTTTCTAAGTGTGAAGTTTTGGCGCCAAAATTTCCCTGGTGACTAAATTATTTCAAGTGCTTATTTTAAGGTTATTTATACCTGAATCCCGTGGTTTTAAAATCCCTTGGAAAAGTGCATTTTTTTTAATCAATAATGGATTTAAAACCCATGCCAAAGGATAAAGTGATAATGTGCCGTTAGTAAAAGGATGTTACAACATTTCTGTACTGAATTAATTTTCAAGAAGGAAATAATTGCACTGTAAACGTTACTGGGAAATAATTTTTGCCAAAGATGGACGTGATTTAATTAAAGTGACATATGCCATAATAATTTGGGAAGAGATTACTCGATATGCCGTTAATTCGTAATAAAATAATATAAAATAAAAAGGAAATTCAACAATATAATGTGTCAATTTCATTAGAAATGATCAACGAGAAGTTTTAAACGTGTATAAACTAATAAAGTAGTTAATCTGAGAAATCCTTTTGTATGGAACAAATACATATTTGTATGGAACATGAAGTGAATCCCGGACATTGTCCAGGGCCTCCTGCGTGAAAGGCGATTGATGCACGTGGAATGTATACATGTGTATCTATATGTATTTTACATGTACATATGTATATACATACAAACGGTCCATGTGCTCCCCCAAATAGTCAAGTGTAATCGAGTTCTGTCCAGGTGAAGGGGTGAAATTGTCGGGGGAAGATAAAGGGCTAAAGAATGACAACATGTGGGAATCTCCGGCAATTGGGATCCGTTTTGAAATGGAAAGTCCCGCCAAGTCTGAGGGAGGCTGGAGAGGAGGAGGAAGAGACGGTGCTGGAGAATCAGAGTTCATTTCTCCAGTACGGAGCTACTGGAGTCAGGGCCGTGGTTAACCTAAGGTTCATACACTATATACAATCTCATAAATCTTATTTTCTCCCTCCTTTTTTCCCCTTCTATTCTCTTTACCATGTCACATTCTTAATGTAGGGGACTTTCTCCATTGTTTGTTTTCCCCGTCTTCCTTAGCATTGTCTCCACGATTGTATTTTTTCCTTTCTGTCTCTCTCTCTCTCTCTCTGTCCTTCTCTTTCTTTCTTTCTTTTTGGGTCTCCGGCGAAAATTTATTGTGACACTGCATTATCTGTATTTGTTTGGACTTTCGCACTTTCATAGGCTTTTTTGAGAAAAAAGAAATATTATTTGCACTCACAACCCTTTTGTTTGGCGGAGAAATAATAGACAGCAGCTGTGCAAAAACGTCAAGGAGAGAGGTCAAAAGCCCGATTATGGGAATGTACCCCCAAAAAATAGGGAGTGGATGGAAGGAAAGGAGAAAAAGATGTTGTTTCGGTACCGAAATCATTTTATCCGGGAGAAAGAAGCCGGGGTCCGGACATAATCTTGGGGTATAAGGAACAAATACAAGTCACTCCTGACCCACCGGGGGAATCGGGATTTTGAAGGGAGGAAAAGACATCCATGGATAAACTGTGTGTGTGGGAATGGACGAGTTTTTAGTACATGAGAGAGAATAAAATGGGGTGGGAGGGGGGTAAGGAGAGGAAGAGAGAGAGAGAGAGAGCCATTAGCTGCTCCTATTACATTTTTGCAGTCAATACACACTCTCTCAGTATTTAAAGGGGAAGGGAGTGTGGGAATTGAAGGAGAGTGAACACTTCCTCAATATTTACTAGCGTGTGAGTAAATAGATTTTCTTTTTGCGGGAAATAGGAAAACAGCGTGTTACGGAGAATTTTTAGTCCTTAAAGGTATTATTTTTCCCCATATGTTTCTCGCCCTTTTATTTCTTCGTGAATTTCTTTATCATCCGTCTCTTCTACCCTGTAAGCTATTTTTGCCATATTTTTTCCTAAACTTCTTTCTCACTTCCTCTCACATTTCTTCCCTATTTGTTTCTATTTTCTAATTTCTCTCAGGTTTCTCAAGTTGTCTCTGTTTGACCTTCTTTCTCTCACATTTCTCTTTTTGTCCTTCTTCCTCTTTCATTTTCTCGCACATTTCTCTCTCTCTCTTTTGTTTTTTACTTTTTCTGTTTCTGTTTTTGGTTTCCTGTCTCCGACTTTCTCTTTTTGCCAATTTCAATGTCTTTCTTTGACTTTCTCTTTTTGTAATTTTTAATGCCTTTCATTGACTTTCTATCTCAGTTGCTCGCTGATTTTCTCTCTCTGTATGTCTCTCATTCCCTCGCTCTGTTTCTCTCTTTGTCTTCCTAAGTTTCTCTCTTTGTGGTTCTGTTTCTCTCTTCGTGTTTCTGTTTCTATCTTTGTGTTTATCAGTTTCTCTCTTCGACTTTCTCTCTCTGCTTTTCTCTTCGACTTTCTTTGTTTGTCGCTTTGACTTTCTCTCTCTCTGTTTCTCCCTTTGATTTTCTCTCTCTCTCTGTTTCTCGCTTTGAATTGCTCTCTCTGTCTCTATTTCTCGCGTTGAATTTCTCTCTCGTTTTGTCTCTTTGAGTTTCTCTCAAATGTCTTCTCTTTCTTTTCCCGTTTCACTTTCTTCCTCTCTGTTTGTCTCGTTCACTCTCTGTCTTTTTCTGTGAAATTTCTCCCTCACTGTCTCCGCAGGTCTTTCTTTCCTTCAACTACTTTCCTTCTGTTTCTTTCTCCTCATCTTTTCGCCTGTTTTTCTCATGTCTCCTTCCCTCGTAATTCCTCTCATCCTCTGTTTCCTCTCTTCCTCTCTTCCTCTTTTTCCCTCTTTCTCTTCTCCCTCTGTCCCATGTTCTTACGTGTTGCTGGTTAATCACTCTCCGTTTTTTACACTTTTTCTCTCCATAGCCTCTGCATCCCTCTGTATCTCTCTGTATCTCTCTGTATCCCTCCCTTGCCCTCCCCGAGTCTTTCGTTGACTTGAGTTACGGCATTAAACAAAATATATGAGTCTCCCCGTTTGACAGCTCTACACATAATACGGAGAAGGAGGAATGGATGTCCAGGAGAGTTTCCCCTACTTATTTATGTATTTACTCCACTTCCCTCTCCCGGACAAGACACACAAGCTGTGTGCGTAAGGGGTTTTAATGCGTACACACAACTTATTATGATTATGTGCGCTACGGAAAAATATACACACGGAGAAGAAGGATCATAGGGTGACGCGATGTAGTTTGTGCCTATAGTATATACATATATGTATATATATACAGATCTATATACAGATTATTTATCTATATACAGATCTACCTTTCCCTAGTCCGAGTACACGTATTCATATATCTATATATATATATACACTTTTCCAAATGTGGACAGAACATTATTTGGGGTTTTTGCGAGGGAGCGGAGGAGGATTTTCTTCTCCAATGAAAATATGGTATTTGGACTCATGGAGGATTTGGCCTCTTTTCTGGATATTTATAAATGTGTACATATGCTTACCTGCGTACGTTTATTTGGAATCAGCACAGAAATAGGCACTGAGCGGAATTTTTCCACACAAACTTTACAACGTCTTAGAGATGCACAAATGATGCTAATTTTTTATCAATGGAAATATGACACATTTTCAAATCCGAAAACTCTAAAATTCCAAAATTTGGAGTTATAATATACCTATTATACAGCAAATCACAAGAGTAGCTACTAATACGGTCAATATTGTGAGTAAATTTACGGTGGCGGGGAAAAACCCCCAAATTTCGATTTTCGTTCAACGTTATCCCAAGTTTATAAAAGCTCTCCCCCTAACATTTTTCGGCTAACACTTTAAGCCACATTTAATAACAATCTGACGCTCTGGAGGGAAATGATGGCGGGGCGCGGTTGGGAATTTGTTGACCTTTGACCTTTTCTTGTTCCGAAATGAGTAAAATAGTTGCCTTATGGTCGTTGATAAGTTAGCATCTTTTATATATCTCCAGCACATGATAAAGTTGATTTGGGTAAATCCGTTTTTTTTTGTGGTGAATTTAAATCAATGCGCCTGTACGTAGCCGGATAATGACCGCAATGCTCGATGCGCTCTCTCTCTTTCTGTCTCTTTATTTCTCTTTCTCTCTTTTTCTCTCGTTTTTTCTCTCTGTTTCTCTCTTTCTCTCTCTTTCTACCGATTTCTCTCTCTTTCTCTCTCGCTCTCTGGATCGTTCCATTTAGCGTGAAGGAGGATGTAGGGCTAACGTGCGGCCTTTCATAAAATATGAGGGTACAACCAAGCACAGCAGGAGAGGTAGATAGAAGGAGGAGATGGAGGAGACTTATGCGGAGGAGAAACGGACAGAATCTCATCTGTTCGGATTGGGAAGAGAGGAGAAAATATAGACGCAGATATTCCGCAGAGGAAATATTGCTAAATGCTAGGGGAAAACCCGGAAGAAATGCGGGAATGGGAAACAATAAAAAATAGCCCAACTTATCCTCCTTTTGCAAAATGGACATGTCCCATTTAAGGCTAACTTCCATTTAAAGTTTTAATTATAAAAAACAACGAATGAAAGTAATCTAGAAAAAAAGTTACAGATTTCACAGAAAAAAGAAAATGCGGGAATTTCAATTATAAAATGAAACCAACGTAACGGGGAAACTTGTATGGACAAAGTATACTTTTACAATGAGGGAATTCACACCAGGAAAAGAAAGTACGTTAAAGACACTTATAAGCGTGAAGAAAGGGCCAAGGAAAAAATGGGAAGCTATAGAAAAAAATGGGGGAAGTGCACAGATGGAAGAAGGGGGAAATTAGAATAATAATAATAACCAAAGAAAAGTATATTGAAAGACACTAAAGAAAATACATTCTCTTCCCAAAGAAGTATGGAAAAAAGTTTTTTAAAAAGAAATAACACCCAACGTAGCACATGTTTTTGAGTGGTTCATGCCAGTTGCCGAAAAAAACGGCTGGTATAGTAACCCATGGTAAGAGGAGAAAGCTTCTTTGGCTGTCTCCTTTGACTATAGTCAAAGGAGAATGAGAGAAATGGTGTAGAAAGAGCCATATATAAATAATTACGCCCATTACCTCCATTCGGTGTTTTTTGTTATTATTATTAGCCAGTACTATTATGATTGTACTGGGACCAAGTCAAATAAAAGTGGATGTGCACCATAAGGCTCCTCTTCCATTTTCTCTCTCTCTCTCTTTCTCTCAATCTTCCTCTTTGTTTCCTTCTCTCCTTTTTTCTCTCTCCCGTAATTTTTTCTAGACATTCCTAATATTATCATCGACGTTCTTTCAATATATTTTTTTCCATCTACTTTACCCTTTCTGGCTTTCTCGGATCTCCGTTTGTCTCCCCTCTTCCGGCTCTTTTTTCCTCACTTTATCTTGCCTCTTCCGGCTCTCTGTTTCTCACTTTACCTTGCCTCCTTTGGCTCTTTTTATCTCGCTTTGTATTTCTATTTCTGGATGTTTTTTCTCACATTATCTCGCCCCTTTTGGCTCTTTTGATCTCGCTTTGTATTTCTATTTTTGGTTCTCTTTATCTCACTTATTTATATTTCTTTTGCTGGTTCTTTTATCCCGCTTTATAATTTCCTTTCTGACTCTTTTTTCTCACTTTATCTCGCCCCTTTTGACTTTTGTTTAGCTGGCTTTGTATTTCCCTTTCGGGCACATTTTTTTTTACTTTATCCAGCACCGTTTCGCTATTTTTATCTCGCTTTCTTATATTTCTCTTTCTGGCTTTGCTGTCACACTTTATCTCGCTCCTTTTGGCTCTTTCTTTTTGTCGCTTTATCTCACTCCTTCTGGCTCTTTCTGTTTTCGCTTTATATCGTTCGTTCTTCTTTCTTTGTTTCGCTTTATCTCGCTCTTTTTTTCTCTTTCTTTTTTTCGCTTTATCTCACTCCTTCTGGCTCCAAATTTCATTCTTTTTTCTGACTTTATCTTAACCCGTTTTGCTCGCTCTTACTTCTCTTTCTTATCGCTAATTCTCTTTCATCATTTTTGCTCATCTATTCCGGGGTCTCCCAGTATCTCGCTTCATTTGGACGCTTCTGGCCTTATCTCTCTTCTCCCTTTGTTTCGTATTATTTCGATCTCTATCTGATCTACTGATTCTTTCCCGCTTTTTGAATGTCTAATTCTCTCTGTGAACCATTCGTACTCTAACCCCACGTACATGATACGTCTATTTTTCTCTCTTCCGCAAATTCACTGACACGGTGCCTTTTGCACAATCTTACCCTTTTTCTCCCATTCCCCTTCACACAATTTCCCGTGCGTGTCCGCCCATCCAAGAGCAACGAAGATTTGGATGGAGGAATCAGAAATCTTTTTTTTTCCTCGTTTGAACTCGAGAACTTGAAGAAAGTATCAGTTGATCGAGAGTGTTCATCGATATTTCTGGAGTGTTAGTATGATAGCGTAGAAAAGGCCAAAATGTCTCTCAAGTTGTTGGTACATGAACGTCTCTTGAGGCTGTCGTAAACATGTGTGTTTGTACAGTCCGTGCGTGTGCGAGTGGAAATCTGTGGCGCACTTAGTTGGGGAAATATTTACTGGGGGTGGAAGATACCCGGGGAGATTTATATGCGGGAACAAGATGTGTGGAATGCATTGCGAAATAGATACTCTGGAGGAGTGCGAAGGTATAAAAAAAAGGTACATTCGCCGTGTGAAGGAAGACGTGAGGAAAAGAGAAAGTACGTAATATGGGAAGAGAAATAGAGAGAAAAACTAAAAGTAGAAATAAATAAACAAAATTCGGATATGTAAATACGGGACATTGACGGGTCAGAGACAAAATCCTCAGGCGGAAGGGCAGTTTCACCGGGAAGGAGATAAAAATGAAACCCATAAAATCCTGGGATTCATCCCAGCTCAGAAGGAAACGGTACAAAAATCAAGAGCTAAAACGTACTGATTAGTGAATAGATAGGCACTTCAAAGGGAGGCCGAGAATGTAGTGATACCGATAGAGGGTTAGAGATTACAGGAACACTAAGAAACTTAGAGAAAATAGATTTTAATACCGGGAAAGTACAAACGGACGGAGACAGGGAGGATAAAAACGGCAACAATATCGACAGAATGTGAAAATAATATGGACTGAAATAATGGACATGAAAAAAACATCAGCGGCAATGAGAGAACAACACATGAACCAGAGAAACAAAGCTAAAAAGAAATAAAGCTAAAACTGAGAGATACACAGAGATAAACAGACGAGACAAAGGACCGCAGAAAGAAAAGGAGAGAAGAAAGAAAAATATAAAAGAAGAAGAAAGAAAAAATAAAGGAGAAGAAGAAAGATAAAATAATAAGAGAAGAAAGACAAAAATAAGAGAAATAAAGGGACAAAATAAAAAGAAAGAAAACACAAAGAGAAATAAAGGGACAAAATAAATAGAAAGAAAACACAAAGAGGAATAAAGTAAAACAGAAAACCGAGAGAAAAAAGTAAAAAAAACAAAGAGGAATTTATAAATAAAGAAAACAAAGAGGAATTAAAAAATAAAACAAAGAGGAATTTCGAAAAAAAAGAAAACAAAGAGGAATTTATAAAACAAGAAAACAAAGAGGAATTTATAAAACACGAAAACAAAGAGGAATTTTGAAAAAAAAGAAAACTAAGAGGAATTTAGAAAAATAGAAAACAAAGAGGAATTTATAAAAATAGAAAACAAAGAGGAATTTAGAAAAAAAGAAAGCAAAGAGGAATTTAGAAAAAAAGAAAGCAAAGAGGAATTTAGAAAAAAAAATAGAAAACCGAGAATCAAAGAAAAACAAAAGAGAACAAAAGAAAGTAAAAAGAAGAGAGAGAAAAAGAAAGAAAAAGGAACACAGGAAGATGAAGAAATATAAAAAATAAAAGTGATAGAAAAACGCAAAGGAAAAATAAAGGAGAAATAGATGAAGAAAAAAGGGATAATAAAGGAGAGCAGGAGGAAGAGAAAAAATAAGATAAAGGATAAAAAGAATGTAAGAGAAAGAGAACATAAGAAAGAGGGATACTGAGAGGAAATGTACGTGAGAAGGAAAGGGATTGGGAAAAGAGAAAAATAAAGGAAGACAGAAAAGAGAGATAAAATGAAAGAGGTTAGACATGGAAAAATAAAGAGGAAACCTGTACAATGTCAGCAGTGAAGGAGAATATGAAAGGGTGGAGGAGAAAAAAAATGAGAATGTAGAAGTTGAGAAACTGATGAGAATGCAGAAGTGCATAAAAAAGGGAGAGAGAGAATGTTAGGTAGGAGTAATGTGAGTAAGAGCATGTTCTAAAAATAAGCCACAAGGATCACACCAAATGGAATGGCAGGGACCATGATTCTCCACACTTTTCTAAACTCCCGCTCTCTCTTTCACTCTCCTCACCTCTTCTCATCTCCCATCCATTATAAATAAAACATGATTTCCCCTCTTTCATCCCATTTTTTCCTCCCTGTTGATGTAGGTAAGAAAAATGGAGCCGATCACCAAATCTCTCCCCAGACCAATGTCATCCCCAAAGAAGCAATGGCGCCTTTCCCATTTTTTTGAAGTCTTTTTTATTAATATAAATTAATTTAGCAAATTTAAAATTGGTGGGAACCTCATAATGCCAATTGTATTTTTCAGCCATATTGGAATATTTTCCACCCAAAATTGGAATGCGACAAATTCTTCTTTTTAGTCTCTTGTAACTAGTTTTTAGAAAAAAATTTCTAATTCATCGTCCAAAATTAAAAAAAAATCATTTCTGGAGAATTTTCCCCTTCCCTTTCTCCACAATTTTGTCTAGTTTAAAAAGAATTCCCGGGAAAGAAAGGAGAAAATGATAATGAACTCCCGGAATTTCTTTTCCCAAAAGAAATGTGTCACGTACACACTCCAACACGCACATACAATGTGTTTTTTTTTATTACAGCAGCCTCTTATTCCAATGAGGATGGAACATGTGTGAAAGCTTTTTTTTTTATCCTTCTTCTTTTTTATTTTATTTTTAAGAGTGTGAAAAATTAAAGGAATTCAACATAAATAAAACACATGTTATATTTCTCCCTCCTTTCATCTTTTTCTCTTTCGTTCTCCTTTTTTGTCCATCTTCTGCCCCCTTTTCCCCTACCCATTCACATTAAACTTTCCCCTTCTTTCATGCCCTTTGTACTCCCATTTTTCGGGGCTTTTAACCATCCCTATATATACGATTTCCTCTCCTTATTTCCTCTAATATTCCAAGGAAATCCTCTTTTCTTGAGACGTAAAAAAATGTGAGAATGAACTGTCTATTTTCTCTAGTATGTAAAATTATTGGGAAAGGAACATGTTACTCTCATTTGTCCTTGCGTGGGAATGTGAGGCTTTCTCGGATAGAAAAAGGATATATTTTTTTTTTGCAAAAAAAGCGAGAGAACTTGTGTATTCCTTTCTTCGACTGCTCTAATGAAAAATGATGATCACTTAATAATGCCTCCATCCCCTCTCATTACCCAGCCAGAGAGAGAGAGAGACAGACGGAGAGAGATAAATCCAATCTTTCATCCATCATCCTCGTCTTTCTCCCGTCTTATTCTCTTCGGCCTACATTTTTTCTCTTCTGCCTATATATATGCCCAAGTACATTATATCAACTTGCTCTCTGAGGTTTCTGGGACACTCATGGGGCTTCCTTCTTTTTTAGGGGGTGAGAAAAGGAGAAAAAGAGACGGAAGATGCTAGATATTCTGTCCTGTATCTCTAATTCCCTCCTTTCCCCTCTTCGTGGTCTCATAGGATTGGGAAGGAAATCCAGATCACTACTTGCAGAGGCTTAGAGCCAGGAAAGAGAATATGGGATGCGGGAGGAAGGAGATCAGAGGCATGGAAATGCAATTACGGGGACAGGACCAACCAGAGAACCTTCACTTACCTTCCCACACTCAAACAAGGGGAATAGAGACAGAGAGGGAATGAGGCTTTACCAAGAACCAAGTAGAAAGGGAGAATCCGTTAAGAGAGAGAGAGAGGTAGAGAGAGAGAGAATTACACAGGGGAATCCAGGGAGAATGGGACAGAGAGAAGAGAGAGAGTGTGTTAGGGCAAAGGTGAGACATGAGATGGAGAAAATATTTTCCACTCAAACAACTACGCCAGAGGAGGAAAAAGGGGAAATTGGAGAAAGAGATGAGTGAAGTATTAGAAGGAGACACACGGGAAAGCAGAGGGAA
Organism: Disparrhopalites patrizii; assembly: GCA_034698585.1. Lineage (NCBI taxonomy): Eukaryota > Metazoa > Arthropoda > Collembola > Symphypleona > Sminthuridae > Disparrhopalites > Disparrhopalites patrizii. Next base: position 12,227 of record JAQGBT010001087.1, read on the forward strand.
GGACGCGAGAAAGGACATGGGCTGAGAGAAAAGAAGAAACCAGGAGAAAGAGAGAAGAGGAAAGAGAAAAACGGAGGAAATGCGAGAAATGAAAAGAAAGGGAGAAAAGAAGAAACCGAGAACGAGCAAAGCTAATGGACCAAGACACCAGTCGAAAATAGAGAGAAACAAGGGAAAAAAGGCAACGTGAGAAAATAAAAATACGAAAGAGAAAAAGGAGAAAGAGAGAAAACAAACGAGAAGAAATGCAAAAAGCGGTAGAGAAAGAAAGAGGTAGAAATAAAAATAAAGAAAGTGTCAGGAAGAAAAGGAAAACAAAGGCTGAAAGAAACCCAATCGAAGAAGCAAGAAAATGAAAGAAAAAGGCGTAAATAAAAAAGACAAATATAGAAACGAGGAAGAGAAAGAGAAAGACAGAAAAAGAAAAAAGAGACGGAAAAAAAAAAAAGAAAGTAGCAGAACGAAATATAAAGACAGAACAAGAAAACAGAGGCAGGAAGAAAAAAAGAGGAAGAAAGAAAATGAAAGAAAATGGTGTAAATAAAAATTAAGATAGAAAATATAGACAGAGATAGAAATGACGAAAAAAAAAGGAAAAAGAGGCGGAAAGAAAACAGAGGAAGAAAGAAAATGAAAGAATGAGGCGGAAATAAAACTAAAGAAAGATAAAGAGAGAAAGTGAAAGAAGAAAACATAAAGAGACAGAAAGAAAAGGAGACGCACAAAGAGACAGAAGAGAGAAAAAGATAGAGCAAGCGAGAAACACAGTGTGAAAAATGATTCAATTAAAGGTCAATGCAACCATCTAATATTTGGGCAAACTTCCTGCGTAAAATGCATTCATAAAGCCATGTGCTGTATTCAGTTATTTTTAGTTCTCCAAATGGAATCCCTGCTCGTCAGTGATTACGATTACTTATTTGTTTGTCTGAGAAACGACATCATATTCGTCTACTATGGGTATGCACATTGAACAAATTGTGTATATTATATCTTAAAAAAAGAAGGAATTTAGGGTAATAATAGAGTACTACAACTCAAAGAAACTTGAGAAACTCCCCAAAGGACTAGGAAGAACGTAGATTCAGAGGGATTTATTATGGAGACAGCGAGGAAAGCAGAAAGTAGATTCGTTAGGAGAAGCGTAACAAAGACGGGCAATGCTCATAAAAAATGTCACTTCCTCCCAAGCACGCCAAGAGGCAGGATTTTTGCGCAAAGACGTAAAAATACATCTTTACAAGGCATTAATAAGAGGAAGGTTCCCAAATAATGATGCTTGGCTCATCCCAAATTGTAGGGTGCCAATTAAAAAATGCAGTTAGTTTTCCAAAATTATTCGGAAAATAAATTCCCTGTGACATTAGACTGCGTATGTGACATTAAAAGCTTTTATTCCCCGAAGCCTATTGAAATTGTGAAAACGTGTAGGAAAAGGGATCAATAAATCCTTTCATATCTCACCTTTCCACTAGGCCAAAAAAATGGCTGTAGACATTTGCACAAGGATTTATTAAATGATTCCATGGAATACCCCATAAATATTGGGGGATTAATTAAAACGCTTTTCCCTGTGACCCAATTCTAGGAGGGAAAAACTATGTATAAGGAGGACAATCACTTGACAGCTCTCGTACTCCACACATATTGAACAAATCCGGCAGATATGGAGCCGGAAAGAGACAGAAATAGGTGAAGAGCGAGGATGAGAGAAAGCATGAGAATCTATGTCAACAGAGCTTCGTCCAGAGAAAGCAAAAACGATATTTCCCTGTCACTCATCAAAACCTATAAAAAACAGAAACGGGGAAATTTTCCTTTCTAGTACCATTTGTGCTATATAAAATTCAACCGAATAATTGCAAGGGAGGGATTTTTCCCGTTTTTAAGTGGAATTGCAGTGACAATTTAATGGATGGAGTCGATTTTAATGAGTCCAGGCAATTCCTTTCACTTGACAATGTCGTGGAGTCGTTTAATTGTCTGGAATTTTTAGTCAGCTCATTTGAATGATATTCTAAATTTGCCTGCATTTCTCTCTAAAAACAATATTTACACACGTTACTCATTCTACATATTTATGTTATCGATATAGCGTCAAATTTTGGTTTATGGTGGTTTGATATTTACAGCTTTTCCTGAGTGACGTCAAGCTTCAAATTTTATTTTTGATTTCCCCATTCTTGCATTTGATTTTGTTTGTTGCTGTTTTCGCCTTCCATTTTCTTCCTCTTGAATTTGGTTTTTGCTGTTTTCGCTTTTGTTTTCTCATTTATTATTTTTGCTTTCTCTTATTTTTGTTGCTGTCGGTTAATTATCTTTGCTCTTTCGCTGTCTTACCTGTTCTTATACATACCTTATTATTTTCTCTATTTTTAATGTCCAGTTTTTCACTTTCTTTCCTTTTCGTATTGGTTTGTCTCTTTTTGATGTTGTATTGACTTCTCTCGTTTTTGCTTTCACTTTTCGGTTTTGTATTGATTTCTATCGTTTTTTGCTTTCTCTATCTATTTTTGCGTTGATTTTCATATCTTTTTCTTTTATTTGCTCGTTTTATACTTCATTTGTTTCCTTTACTACTTCCTTTTTTATCCTTTTCTTCTCGTTTTTCTTTCGGTTTGGTTTTTCCTTCAAATGTTTTGCTTCGTTTTTTGTTTTGCCTTTTTATGTTTTGCTTTCTTTACTTGGTCTTTCTTTCTCGTGTTCTGTTTTTGATGTTTCTTCTTCGTGTTGGCTTTAGTTTTTTCGTCTTTCCCTGCTTTTGATTCCTCTTTTTTTTGCTATTTATTTCCTTGCTTTCTCCTGCTTCTGTTAATTCCTTACTTCCCTCTCCTTTGGTTTCTGGCTTATTACATTAAATTTTTCGACTTTTAGACAATTCCTGGTATTCCTGGCTTTCACAGTCTTCTTTGCTGTCCTTGTCAATATTGTCCGTCCCAGCTTAGCTAATTTCTTCTTTTTTTTAACAAATACTCATTATACTTGTCCATTGCCCTTTACCCTTTCACTCCTAAAACAACACACACTGTAACTGACGCACGAAATAGAATTAGACCCAGTGTGGAACTAAATTGGAGGGAATTCAGTGGAAAAGGAGAAAGCGAAAAGTACGTGTAAGAAAGCCACTACCGACGGTGTTGGAATATAAATAAATAAATAAATAAATCTACCCCTGTGGCATTTTCAACTCCACCACACATACATGTAGGACAAAAAGGGGAGACCTTGTGGTTACAGGGAATTGTAGTAATTGGATACATTTTTGAAGTATCTATCCTGACTACATAACCAAATTTACAAGGACCTAAGGAAGGAAATGGGAAAGGAAAATTTGGTGAGGATTAGCCAAATAAAAAAACGGAAGGATACAAGGGGCGTTTGCGGATATGGGAGAAACTCTCATAAATAATAATAAATCCCACGGACTTGAGTTAATGGCAATGAAATGTTTTGGACCTTTTTTGGAAATTTGTGTCCCAATCCCCTCTGCGGATTCCATCCCCAACATGTTCCTATAAATAGTAAGTCCACAAAAAGGAATTAATTCATGATGACATGGAACACCAGGCCTTCGCGGCCAATTCGAGGGGGAAAAAGGGCCATGGGCGTGTAGTGAGAAAGTGTGAGTGTGTGAAAATAGATATGGACTTTCCCAACGTTTGGAAATTTCCTATTTGGCACATTTCACATATCCATTTCTCTAATACAAATACCCACTGCATTTGGCACTGACTTATGGTCTTTCATGGTCAAGGCAGTTGGGCTACTAATCATATTCCCTATTTCTTCCCTTTGTCTCTCCCTTTTGTGGGTTGAGAAGGGTAGATTTAAATAAACAATAACAAAAAAAGGAAAGGGGAGCCATGCGTGTGTCTGCTGAAGTGTGGTATGGTTGTTGGGCAATATAGGAGAAAATTTAATGTGAATAATTTAAAGCTCTTCTTGATGAGATTCTCTCTCTCGTTTTTCTCTCTCTCCCTCTTCTCTCTCTCGCCATATTGATTAACACAGTCAATGTGAACATTTATAATGAATGAATGACATTTCGCTGGGGGAAGGCACAACAAGAACAAGGACGTGATAGGATGTTGTCCAATCGTATCTTCATGAACGCCTTTAGAAGCTTTTTTCGAAAGGCTCCTTTTTTCTTGGGTTTCTCCTGCTTTTTCACTATTGAATACTTTCTCCTGCGCGCTTTTCTGAGTATTTAATTTGCCTATAGTAGACTTTAATGTTTTCCAGTGATATTTCTCTTTCTCATATTTTGCTTCTGTTTCAATTCTTGTAACCTTTACTTTCTTTTTCCTGCTTTTGTCTGTTGTTCGAATTTGAATTTCTTTCGGTTCAATTTGCCTTCTCATAACATTATTGACCTTTATTTTACATGGTTCAAAAATTATCATTCATGTATTTTTAATTTTGATTTTCTTCAGTTTTCTACATATGAAAAAGTCAATTTGACTATTTTTTAAATAGAACCTTTTAAAATTGGAGCTTGACTAGTTTTGAATTAAATTATATTTATATTTAAGTTATTTAAGTTTCTCCATTTTGTAATAAAATCAGATTTTTTTAAAAATTTGATTATTTTTGAATTAATACTAATTTTTTTATTTTCTTCGCTAAATTAGACTTTTCAAATTTACGTTTGATTTTATTTGTTCAATTTTGCACTTTGTTTTCGTGGCAGTTTTACTTGCTCTTTAATTTTATACAATTATCACTCGGTTAATATTATTATTATAGTCCTCATTTAATTTCCTTGTGTTTCGCTGGAAATTAAAAGAGATTTCCAGATCATGTCTAATAATAATTCATTTATTTAAAAACAAATTCTGAGAATAAGCCAAATTCTTCCCTTCAATAAAACAATGCCCATTATTCAACCCGACTTTGCCCAGTATCCACAAGATTCACGAAGGAGAAAGCATCAGTACCAAGATGTAATCTCCCTGTATCTGCATAAGAGCCCTTGAATGATCTCGGAGGCTGCACACCAAGAAGCAAAAAATCGTGGGTGAAAATGCAGAAAAAGAGAAAGTCCTCATCCCCACTTTCCCTAATAGCCAAGAAGCGTGCATAATACTTGGAACAGAATGTAATTTGTTGGAACGGTTCAAGTCACGTTTTAACATGAAAGTGAAAGTAAAGTATAAAATGGGGGGGGGGGGAAAGAGTCGGAGGAGGAGAAAGAAGAAAGGAGGTAGATAAAAAACAGGCAAGTACCTCTTTTTTTTTGGGAAGACAATATTAACGGAAATGATGCAGCTCCTCTTCATATTGAATAGAACAAGATGAAGGAAAGGATAAGTAGAAAAAAAGGGATGTAAAAGTAATAGAGCCTTGCTGGAGGTCCTAATAGCTCCTCCACTAATTGAGTCTCCTCAAGATCCTTTTTCCTCCCATATGCACACACACGCCCCTACAAATGGGGTAAACACAGGGCTAGACAATGGCTTTACAATAATAGTTTTATACCTTTCCATGGAGGAGGAATGGAGCCAATAAAATTTTAGGTCTTCATGAAGGTGGGCAGAATCCAAAGGAGTCCATAAGCACACCCCCCGCCCAAATCTATTAGGGCTTCCATGCATATACATATAAAATGGCCATTCTGGGAAGGAAAAAATGCATTCAGAAGATGGTGAAAGTTCCCTTTCTCCACTGTTCCCAGCTGCTGGAGAAAGTTTTTTTCTGGTGCACTTTCAAAGAATTCTCAAATAAAGGATTACAATTAAGTAACATTAAGTAAAATAATAAAAATGAAATGATTATTCTAATGATTCTTGTTTATTTGTATTTTGCAGTCATACAAATCAGACTTCATCATGGATTCCTCCTCCGTCGAATTGGGATATGTCGGGCACGTCCTTGTCGGGCATTCCCTATGGTTGGGAGGTGGCTACGGATAAAGAGGGCAAAGAATATTTTATCAAGTGAGTTTTCTTTGTTAAGTTTCTTTTTTTTTTAATATTATAAATTAATCTATAATTATATTTTTTCCCGCATCCGCAAATATGTATAATGTCCCGGTCAATTTAGCAGTTATAATTTCCAGGAAATTTCATTTCTCGTACGTGGTCTCTTCCACTTTTGTTGCATTTATTTCCTCATTTTCATCATAATTTCCTAATTTATAATTTACTTTCCAGTTTTCACTGATACTACTACCTTTCTCCTTTGTCACTTGCCTTGCTTTCACCGGTGGCATTAATCAAATTTTAAACTTTCTCTAAACTGCAGCTTTTATCTCATTTACATTTCCTACTTACCTTTCATTTCCTCGGCTTTCAACTTACTGGAACTAATTTAATTTTAAGCATCTCCTACTTTATCTTCCTTTTTCCTGTCCTTTCCCATTTCCACGTAATTGCATTTTAGTAATGACATTTTAATAATTGAAATTCTATGGGTGGTCAAAATGCGTTTTTAATTAATGTACTCAGTATCTTAACACAGAGAATGTTTTGGGAAATGCTTGATCAAATTAAAAGTGTCCGCTTTCCAGGTACTTTCTCCATTAATTACGTTTGACTATAGACCTAATTTCTTTTTTTTCCAAATTTTTTATTTCCCTTAATACATATTCAGTATTCCTATAAGCACTACAATGTATGTACATATATGTACACGTATTAGGATACGTGTACAAGCGTTATTTCCTGAGATTGATGGTCAATTTAATTCTGCTCTTGGTCCATTTTGTAGAATAAAATATAATAAGGGTTAAAAACCCGTTGGGGAGGACAAACTGGAAAGAATTGAAAATGAGAAGGTGATTAAAGGATTTGGTGGTTCGGGCAAAAACAATTTGCTGAGCCAAAACCAATAGTGAGGGAACACAAAGGAGGAGAAGGCCATGTCAATAAGTAGGTGACAAGAAAATTGGGGGAAAGTTGAGAGAAAATTAGAGGTTTAGGAAGAAGGAAAAAGGAAATATTGGGTGGAGAAAGTGGATCACAAATAGGATTATGACAGGGAAAAACACGTGTTGACTTTGACACTGGGAATAGTATAGAAAAAATTGTGGCTATGTCCCTCCCAATTTTTTTTTGGATGGTGAAGAAACATCAAAAGGTTGGACGAAGTTTGATTTATGATGATTATCATTATTGGATTGCATCCGCCCCCATTATTTGGTCGATACAACCTTCCCACCACAATGACAACAAGTCAGGATAAAAGAAGGCGTGTGGCTTTCGTGAGAACTGATTTGTGACAGCTCTCCACCAACTATCGTGAAAGCCAAAGAAAAAAACGGACGAAGTGACAAAAATTAATAATTCATACCGCTTTTTTCTTCTTCTTTTGACTCGGAATTTGTCACAGAATTGATTTCTTTCTTGTACGCAGAAGGAACAAAATCTTTTCTTTCCCTTTGGCCGTTATACAAAGGTCACACGACACGCCAGAGCTTTTCTACTCCAGAGAAAGTTTTGCATTATGTATAGGGAGCCAATTTTTCACCTGCTGTCTATTCCATTTCTATTTTTCTTCCACCACCATTTTTACTTGAAGTTGGAGTGGATTCCCGGCTGACTTTTTTCCTGAATATTTTGTCGAAAGAAGAAGAAAATTATGAGGAGACAGGATTTCCCCGGAGAAAGCATTGATTTATGGACCTTTTGCAGGTCTAAAAATTTATCCCTATAATAATTAGACATTTTTTCTTCCTAGAATGCTTCCCCCTGTTTCCTCCATCTAAAATAAAGCCTTGAATAGAAAGTTACAGTGAAAAATGATGTTGGAGAGCCAGACTGCGTTTGCAGGCAATGCAAGAGCGCATTTCCTCAAAAAAATCCCGGAAAAAATAAAAATTCAAATTGCATAAGTGCATTTCCCAATCATTTCCCTTTTGTCCTGCAATAAATCCTGAGTGGCTTCCGCGAGTTTGTTACTTCAGGAAATCCCACCAACATGCTTTAGGCTACTTCCTTCCCTTATATATATTTATTATCTTCCGCCTGTCACAAGCTGGGGGAGGATGAATAGGGAAAATGCTTTCTTAAGACCCCCCGAGTGAGAAAGAATTGTATGAGGGCAGGTGGATATACGTGAATGACCAGTAGAGATGGAGAAAAGAGGGAGAAAGTGAGACAAGAGAGAGAGAAAGCGAGAGAAGAGAGATACATTTAGAGTAGAGAGAGAAAGAGAGAAAAGAGAGAGAAAAGTGAGAAGAGAGGGCGAGAAAGTGTAAGAAGAGAGAGAAAGCGAGAGACGAGAGAGCGAGAAAGTGAGGGAAGAGAGATAAATTTAGAGAAGGGAAAGAGAAAGAGAGAAAAGAGAGAGAGAAAGTGTAAGAAGAGCGAGATAAAGAGAGAAAAGAGAGAAAAGTGAGAAGAGAGAGCGAGAAAATGAAAGAAGAGAGAGATAAAGAGAGAAAAGAGAGAAGAGTGAGAAGAGAGAGCAAGAAAGTGAAAGAGGAGAGAGATAAAGAGAGAAAAGAGAGAAAAGTGAGAAGAGAGAGCGAGAAAGTGAAAGAAGAGAGAGAGAAAGAGAGAAAAGAGAAAGAATTTTGAAGAACAGAGAAATTTAGAGAAGAGAGTGAAAGGGAGAGAAGAGAGAGACGGAAAGAGAAGAGAAAGAAAAAGCGAGAGAAGAGAAAGAGAGAAAGTGAGAGAAGAGACAGAAAGAGAGAAGAGAAAAAGAATGAGAGAAAATGAGAGAAAAGATAGAGAAATTTGGATAACAGAGAGAGAAATTTAGAGGAAAGAGGGAAAGTTAGAGAAGAGAGATAGAGAAAGTGATAGTTGATAGAGAGAGAGAGAGAAAGCAAGAATGAGAATTACTTTTTTGGGGAGATTTGTCAAAATCACGTGACAAACCAAGAAATGGAAGCAGATCATGATTAAGTTGCATTGTGGAGTTGCCCTCGCACGTGAGAGAGATTTCCGGCATCCAGAAATAAATACAGAGAGAGCCAGAGGAAGAGTGCAAAGAAGGATAGAAAGGCCAGGGAAAGACATGAGGAATGGAAGGACATTGTAAAAATACTGGAAGGAGTGAAAGCATGGTCCTTTTTTCTTGTATTTCCATTTTGTTGTGTTTCCGCATTTCCAATTTCAAACACTTACTCCGAAATTGCTTTGGGGATAAAGAATGGACAGCGTCCCTCACGTTGGGGGTGACTCCGTACATTGTCCAGTCTTCTGGGGACTCTCCCCTCTGCTCGTGAAATTTTTATTTCCCATTTTGGATCCTCCCGAAATTACCAGAACATTTCGGGAGGACACTTGACATGTTTTTTTAAAGGTTGGGCACGTGTAGTGTAGGTTTCTTGGAGGGGATTAATGGTTATACATGCAAAGGAGTTACTGGTTCCGGAGTTCCTTGGGACAATCTGTTTTTGGGAAGATAAAAGGGGATTGAAAGAAGATAAGTTTTATGAGATAATAGGAATTTTATGGGAGAAAACTGGCTGCATTGAGGGAAGAGAGACAGAGATTAGAAAGGAGAGTTGAGAGAAAATGAAAATGGAGGAAGAAGAGTAGGTACAGAGAAAAATTTTGTCCATAGTTAAGAAAAATCAAGAATTTTGCAAATAAAACTTTGGCATTGCAAAAGGAGATAATAAGAATGGCGAGGAAAGATAAAAGAAAATTATCACGTATAGAACAAGCATAAAAAATTTGGGTTGGAGTTAGTGGCTTGTAGAATACGGGGAAAGTGAGGGCTCCCGCTACTTGGGAAGTATATGGTGAGTGGAGGGAAGAAAGAGTTATGTGTGGGAACAACAAGTTTAAAAAGAAATGAGAGGGAAAGTTACGTTGGATGATTTGTATGTGTGTGAGGATCTGTATGTACGACGTTGGATTTGGAGTGCTTTCGCCCCAATGCCACTGAATTATTCCTGACTATCTCTCTCTTTCCCTGTCCTTTCCTTTAGTACTTATTTTCCCTGTCCTCTCGTCCCTATCCCTTCTCGTGAGCCTGGGAGACAAGGAAGTTGACAAGAAATTATATTACGAGACTTTTGTGGGCTCATTTCAAGTGTCAAACAAATAAATTGACAAGTTATGCAAATATGAAGCAATAAAACTTTGACATTACATTTCATTTTAACTCCTCGTCCGCACTTTCTCTCCTTTTTCCTCCCTCACATATCTTTCTCTGCTTTTCTCTGGTCTTCCCTTCTCTTTCATGTCATCTCTCGTTTATACTTAGGATTTGTGCCATTTTGTCGTTTCTGTCTCGGTTTTTATCTTGGTTTTTCATTCTTTATCTTCACTTCACTCACTTTTATCTTCTTTTCGCTTCATTTTTATCATTCTTTATCTTCACTTCTCTCATTTATATCTTCTTTCCCTTTATTTTTAACATTCTTTCTCCTTTTTTTATCAATTTGTCTCTAATTTTTCATCATTTTGTATACCTATAGCATTCGTATTTTTATCTCTTTCTCATCCCTTTTGCTTTGTTGTCTGCCTTTCCAATTTTTTATTTTGCTTTACTCCCATTTTGCATCTCTGTTTTTTATTTTTTATCCACTTTACTCCCATTTTGCAACTCCCATTCTTATTTTACTTCTTCCTCTTATATTTTTATCTTCCTTTCTTATGTTTTATCTCACTTTCTTATGTTTTATCTCACTTTCTTATGTTTTATCTACCTTTCTTATTTTTTATCTAAATTTCTTATGTTTTATCTCACTTTAATATGTCTTATCTCACTTTCTTATTTTTTATCTCCCGTTCCTATGTCTTATCTCACTTTATTGTTTTGTATCTACCTATCTTATTTTTGATCTCTTTTGTATGTATATTTTCCATTCTCCTTTTCTCTCATATTTTTTATTGGTATCTGTCTTTCTCATTGTGTATTTCAATTTATCTCCTTTTCTGGCATTTTTCTCAGTTTTTGTCTCCATTTTTTATGTCCTTTTCTTTTGGTCATTTCTATAACTTCTCTCTTCGTTCATCTGTTCTCTGTTGCCCTGTTTTTGTCTTTATAATTTAGTGCGCCACTCTCTCTCTCTGTTTCGCTTTATCGTATACTTCTCTCCTTTATCTTGCAATAACAATTTCTCTGGATGTCACCTTTTTTTTTAATGTCTATTTCTTACACACTCTCCTCTTTTTTTCTCACCTTGAATTCTCTCTTGCCTCCCTTCTTTTTCTCTTGTTTGCCCTGTCCTTTTTGTTTTTCAGTTTCTCATTGTTTCCATATCGCTCTTTGGTTCCCTTTCTACTGTTCGTTTGATCTCTTCCTACTTTCTCGTTTTTTGTATTTTCTCTCCATTTGAATTTCTCGAATTTGACTTTCCCCCATTCTTCCTCAGACGCTTTTCTTCACTTTTACTGTCTCATCATAATATCCAATGATTCCTTTCTGTTTCTTACGCTCTCCCGGTCTTTCCATATAGATTTGGATCCTCAATTTCTGGCATTCTCCTAGTCCGAAATTACAGAGATATTTTCCTCCCTCTACTCTTGCGGGAATCTTAATGCGAGTAGAAAGATTTTCTTTTTCAGCCGTTATCCTTGTCACTCCCACAGTTTGGCTTTGTGAGTAGTAACCACGTAATAGAATATGTAGTAGTGGGACAAAGTAACAAAGTCTTCCTTGTCTAGTACCAACTTTTGTGATGGAATCAATCCTCACGGTCTTTCCTTGCCACTGGGGAAGAATTTGTAGCATGTACTCCTATAGTGACTGCTGGTGTCCTGGGACATATAAGTTTAAAGGTGCGGGCCGTGTCACACATAAATCCCTTCAAATAAATTTCTCATACTTACCAGTCAAAACGTTGGGTGGAGAGAGAGTTTTGAAGCTAGAAATTTGATTTTTTTGGTTCCCTCCAGCAATTATTAATATTTTAGGAGCACATTTTGTAATGGGAGGAGAGACGTCAAAAGTTTTTGGGGGCGGGATAGAAATGAAAGCTAAAAGTTTGGGTCTAGAAAATATTTTTGTTTCAATAATTTATGCAAAAATAAAACTAATCCTTTGTCTGGTTATTTTGCAGTCACTTAACTAAAACAACAACGTACGAAGATCCACGCCGAGAGCACCATTCTGATGATGCTCCCAAGGCAAGAGAAGTCATTCTCACGCGTCATCCCGAGTACGGATTTGGCTTTGTGGCGGGATCCGAGAAGCCTGTCATCGTCAGGTTGGTCATTTTAAAAATATACATCTCCGACAATACTGTATTATGTGTGCTGAAAGACGCACGAATATCTATTTTTTTCTCTACGCTGTTTTTGTCTCCTCGAATTGATTCAGAAAAGCTTTATCTTATCTGAATTTTAGGGCATTTTATACCTTATCACATATTACTCTAAATATCAAACGCATAATAGTTATTATTGTTTTCATCTTTTCCGGCATTGCAGCAATGTAGCCTTTTTCTAACGTTATCTCGAGCTTTGTCACTTTCTTGTGATCACTGTTTATCTACTTTTCCAAAATCTTTTTTATCACCAATGTCTCATTTTGCACACTTACGTTTATCCCTGCTAATTGCCTTGGATCTAATTTATTATCGCGTCTTATTAGTTTCATTCTTTAATTTATCTTCTTTTGTTCTTTGAGATATCCTTGTTTGTTGTTAGAGCTATCTTCTTTTGTGGTTTGAGATATCCTTGTTTGTTGTTATAGGTATTTTCTTTTGTTGTTTGAGTTATCCTTGTTTGTTGTTAGAGCTATCTTCTTTTGCTGTTTGAGATATCTTCTTTTGTTGTTTGAGGTATCTTCTTTTGTGAGATATCTTCTTGTGGTCTTTGATGTATCTACTTTTGGTCTTTGAGATATCTTCTTTTGGTTTTTGAGATATCTTCTTTTGGTTTTTGAGATATCTTCTTTTGGTCTTTGAGATAATGTTTTCTGTTTTCCATATCATTTGTTGTTCTTTATCGTTCATTCTTTATTATATCTTTAATTTTGTTCATGATCAAGTCTTACTAGTATCTACATTTTTGTTTACTATATTTCGAAATTGTCTCATGGGCACATCTCGGTTATCTGCTTTATCTGCTTCAGAATATCTCTCCAAACTTCCCATCCGATCTGGGTTAAGTTTTTGACTTAATCAATTTTGATGCTTGATATATTCCATTTTATGTGTTTATCATTCAAAATCGGTACCTCTATCACCTTTATCTACACTTGTTGATGTAGGAGATAAGGTGTACTGTACTGCACAGCATTTGGTGTACTATTCATTGAGCTCTCGTTCTACCGATGTCTTTCCAGTTATCCTGCTATTGATGGGTTTTATCTCTTAGAACTTTTATCTCTTAATTCTATCTTTCTTAAAATCGTTTCGAAGTGCCTTATTATTTTTAAGAATTTCCGCTGCTCAATTTGCTGCATTGAAATATACTTACGAGTTCCCTCCTTGTGTGTTTCTTCCTGGTGGCCAAGTATCTCGGGCTTGAGAAATATTCTGCTAATATCTGATAATGATTTGGATCCTCCTTCCCGCGTCCTTCCCACCTCCTTCCGGCTTTCCTCACTAAAATGAGAAAGAACACCAAAAAAAACTGAAGGAAAGTTGGTGGTGACATAATTTCTCGTCGTAGAAACCCGAGACGGAAGGAAAAAAAAAAAGAATTCCATTTCCAATTTTGAGGCGTGACCTGCCATGCATTTCTAAATTGGGTTTCAGTTTTGAAACATTCGAAGCACGTTCATCCGGTGACCTTCACTAGAAATTGCTAAGGTTCCTCAAAGAAAAAATTCCTACTTTCTCCCAAGCTTTCCATTCCATAACTCTTTATGTATAAAGAGCTCCGGTTTTGAAAAAGTCGAAGGAAGTGGTCGAAAACAAAATAAGAGTTAAGAATGAGGAATGCCATAGAGGAAAAGAACTTGTGAGTGCTTTTTTTTTGCAAAAAAAAAATTTTGTCAAGAGCGAGCTTTCTTTGCATCCCCAAGGGGATCAAAAGAAGAGGAAGATGCCAAAGGAAAGGCTAGTGGGGACAGGATGACATCAATACCATTTCTAGTGGACGTGTCCTTTTTTACACATGACTTTGTCCGACATCGCAGGGGCTGATGGAGAGTGGGTCAATACGCCCAGACAAACCCACACAGAGAGAAAAGTCTCTAGTTCGCTCTCTTCACTTTTTATTTAACATGTATTTCAAGGCGTCAAGCATTCCAGGGGTCACAGCTTAAAAGGAGGAATGACGAGAGACCCTAAAAAATGGCGAATGTGAACATGAACGTGAGTTTTATGAGAATAACCACGTCCTAATTTTCCTATAATTCTTCGTCTCTTTGCATACACGTTTTTTGCGGTTTCAACGGAATTTTTTAAACGGACGTTTCTACAGACTAAACTATAAAAATGCACTTATACAAATTCAAGCACGTTTGTGCATAGAAGGTAGAACAAAAAAGGAATCAAATTATTCCATTGATCCACTTTGACAGGATTTTATTCATGTATGAAAACTAAAAAAAAGAGAGAAGTGTGTCAAAAGGTTTAACGAACCAAAAGCAACATATTTAAAACATAATTAAAACATAATTAAAACAACAAAAAGGTATATTAAAGACAAAAACAAAAGAGTGAAAGTCCATAACTTGCACAACGAATTAATGAAGTTGGAGAAAGCGGCAGTAAATCAACGAAAAAATAAAATATGGATAAAGCCAGAGAAAATCAAAAGGCAAAAAACGGCTATAGAGAACGCTCTTACTGCTAGACAAATACGAAGTACGACAGAATGAAAAAGGAAAGTCAGGACAAAGAGAAAGTCCAGATCAAAATACGGAGAATTGTTATAGAAAAATCCAAGGAAAAATAAACATAAGGTGGTAAATTCCGGAGAAAGGTGCAGGAAATAGTATTGACAAGACTAAAAAAAAGTAAATGGATGGAATAGAAAATCCAGGGAAAGTTAATGGAAGACGAGGACAAGAAAATGGAAAGGGAAATAAAGAACCAAAAATTGAAAGAGAAGAAAAAGGAAGCAATCCCGGGGAAGCTGATAGAGAAAGTAATCAAATTAGTAAAGGATAGCCACAATACACTCCAACTCCGGAGAAAACAGATAAACAAAAGAATAGAATAAAGTCAGGAAACTTCGGAGTTGTAACAAATAATCCAAGAAAATTAGACCAATCAAGTAAATCCGATATCATGGAGATAAAAAAAAGTCAAATGACCAAAAAGAAAGTCTTGTCCCACAAGGAAGTAAACCTGCAAAAGAAGATTTCCCTCAAAAAAGAGAACATGATCAACAATCCCAGCCAAAAGAAAATAGGTTACAAATAAGTAGCCAACTAAACCCAAACACAGAAAGCAACATCGCTTGACAAAGCCCTCTGTATGCACATAATGGTCCAATGTGGCTAGCATAGACCACAATCACAAAAATGGACCTACAAGGGGAAAAAAATTATATTCACGGAGAATTGCAATGCATATAAAAGCGTGTAAGTCAAAGAAGTTGAGTGAAATCAAAAGATTAAAAAAACGGGAGAGAGATAAAAAATGTCTTTTTCTCCCCACAAAAAAATACGACTGGGTCCAAAAAAAGGGACGAACAGGAGGGAAAATGTAAGACAGAGAAAAAAGGGGGTGAGGAATAAAAAAAAATGTACATAGAGAAAAACTTGTTCCTTTCACTATAAATGTATCAATCCCTTCTCTAGGAATATTTCACCAGGATCGTTGGACATGCTTTTTATATGGGATAGACACTCCCTTATGCACAGACGGAGAAATGTACATTCAATGTTAAAAGGGTGCATTGAATCGCTCTTGGGGGGAAGTGTAAGAGGAAAAAAATTCGTCCACAAAAAGATGTACGAATTTCTCTACCCTCTTTCTCTCTCTCTCTCACTTTCTCTTTTTCTCTCTATTTCTCCCTCTCGTTCTTCCTCTTTCCCTCCCCCTCAAGTCCAACAGCCTTTGTATGTAACGAAGCGGAAAGAGAAAAACCATATTCAATTACGGCGAATGGACGTGAAGGAAAAGGAAAAAGCCTTGCCAACGGACCGAGTAACATTTACTGTATAAACACACACGTCCACTTTCACTGCCCTCGTCCTCCCATTGTATGGTTTCAAGCTCCAGATTTTCACTCAATCCTCTCGCTCTCTCTCGTTCTCTCTGTTCTCCTCTCCTTGTCTTTTTTACTCTCTTTTTTTTTGCTTTTTTTCTGTCAGAAAACATAGATCCCATGTCCAAGTACATGTAAAGATTCTTTGTCATTGCCTCGAGCCTCGGTCTTTTCCGTCCCTGTTACTTTCACTGGAATTGTGTTTCTCTCCTTTTTTCTCTTTTGTTTTTTATTCCCTCCTTTTACGTTAATTCCCTGCTTATTATCGCTCTCAGTCCTTTTTAATCTCCTTCCTCCCTCTTGACTTTCTAAGCTTTCTCATTTTCTGACTTTTTCTGATTATATTGGCTTGATTCTTTTCAAGATTTCTTTCTAGCCTATTTTACTTTGTCTTTCCAGTCTGATTTCTTTCTAGCTGATTTCACTTTGCCTTTCTCATCTGTTTTCTTTTCAGCTGATTTCACTTTATCTTTCTTGTCTGTTTTCTTTTTTCTATTCTGATTCCTCTTTTTCTTTCTAGCCGACTTTCTCTTTTTATCTCGACCTTGCTTTCTCTTTTTAACCCGGACTTGCTTTCTCTTTTTATCTCGACCTTGCTTTCTCTTTTTATCTCGACCTTGCTCTCTCTTGTTATCTCGACCTTGCTTTCTGTTTTTT
This sequence comes from Disparrhopalites patrizii, assembly GCA_034698585.1. NCBI lineage: Eukaryota > Metazoa > Arthropoda > Collembola > Symphypleona > Sminthuridae > Disparrhopalites > Disparrhopalites patrizii. The sequence goes on from JAQGBT010001087.1 coordinate 28,900, forward strand.
GGCTTTTCTTTTTCTTGCTAGCATGTTTTCTTTTTTCTGGCCGGCTTTCTCTTTTTTGGCTTTTCTGTTTCCCTAGCCAGCTTTCTCTTTTTTTGGTTTTTCTCTTTCCCTACCCAGCTTTTTCTTGTTTTGGTTTTTCTCTTTCCCTTGCTTTTTTGTTGATTTTTCATCGTTTATCTTCTGCTTTTTCCCTGTCGCTGGCTTTCCTTTTTCCATCTGACTCTCCCGCGCTCTTGTTTATTTTGTATTTCTCTTGTTTTGTCTCGCATTTTTGCTCTTTCTTCAATACATAGTTGTTATTTTAACTTGTTTTTCTCTTTCCCTTCGCTTACTTTTTTCTCTTACTTTCGCTTTCACTCTTGCTCTCTTGGTTTACCTTTTTCAACTAATCCTTCGCTTTCTACGTACAAATATATGTTACTGATTTTGTGATCTTTTCCGGCTTTGCCTGGCTACACCTCACTATTTAGATATTTGTAACTGCCTCAAGGAGTATTTATAGATATTCCCTTTCTCCGCCTTCTTCTTCCCGCTGTCTCCTGTAAATAGTAATGGCCACTCTCACACGTGATCTCTTTCCCCTGGATTTTTGAAATCTTCTCACGTCCCCTTTTATTATTTATTTGTAATTATACACGTGTTCTCGTTATCAAAGGTTAATGTACATCCATGCTCTTTAGGATGTTCACGTTTCCCGGACGTCAGAGTCTAAATACCTTGGGGCAGCTTCCCTTTTTGCGTCTCATGATCAGGAAGAGACACACAAAGCTGATTTGGAGTCCTCCTTGGATGCACAGTTTCTAGTGGTCAATTTATTTGAATGCCTCGTAATGTTCCTGGGCTATGAGTATACACATGTGCGTACATATGTGCCTATGTATATGGACTCCATGAGTTTTTCTTCCTGATTAATTTCCCTGTACCTGCATCGATACCCATGCTCCTTTCTTTTGCCTTCACGTTTTTTTTTGCTGGTCAAAGCTTTCTATAATTTGACTTTCTCTATATCACAATAGACTTTTTCCAACTTTTATTTATCAGATCTTTCCCTGTGTTTTCCCTGCTTTCTTCCAAGGTATGGGTATGGTCCTTTGTCGATAACTTGGCTTCTCACATGTGTGCCCGTGAATCCAAATGGTTTTATTCAACTTTGCGGTTGACACAATTCCTTTTTTCTCTTTTTTTTACTGCCAGGACCACTCCTCGTCCTCCCACTTTCTCCTTTTTCTTTAGTCAGTCAGCATGTCCGACAAAGATTGTGTTTACCACTTTCACTTTGTCTTCATTGTCTTGTTTCTTTCTCTCTCCGTCTCTCTGTCTCCCCATCCTCTCGTTCCTTCTTCGACTTCCTTTTTATTCCTCATTCACTCTTGATTACCAGGAGCGAAAGGGGAGGAATAGATCAGGGGAAATGAAGGGGATTCCTGGGAAAGAATGGGGAGATGCTCCCGAAGGAATTGTTATTATTATTGCTATTTCTGGTAGCGGGCTACGTATTCCTTCCATATTATACTCCTGAAGATGATTAAAGGCCCAATTGTGCTTCATTCGTCTTTATTTTGTAATCAGGTTTTTTCTTTTCTTCGCAATTACGATTTCTACAGATTTGTGAGTATTTTTTCTTATGTTATTTAGATTGAATGCTATATTTACTTGTACAAGTGTGTTTGGTGGGAGGAATCGGTCTATTTTTGTGGGGGAAGGGGAATCAAGCTTCACCTTCTGCTGGGACTTTTTCTTTTTTGTTTTATTGCTTACTACTTTCTTCCTGCTGTCCTTGACATTCTCCTTGTATACATAAATCCTTGTATGTATCTAAATTAATCTTTCTTCCTCCTAGGCCGTTTTACTCTCTTGTTCTTCTTCTCTTTTTCTTGATTCTATTTTTCTATTTATTTTTTATCTAATTTTCCTTTTATTTGTGTCTTTATTTTTCCCTTTATTTGTTTCTTTATGGTTTTCTTTATTTTCCCATTTATTTGTTTCTTTATGGTTTTCGTTATTTTCCCATTTATTTGTTTCTTTATGGTTTTCTTTTTTTTCCCATTTATTTTTTTCATTATTTTCCCCTTTATTTATTTCCTAATTTTTCCCTTATTCTTTTCTTGATTTTTTCCCCTTTATTTATTTCCTAATTTTTCCCTTATTCTTTTCTTGATTTTTCCTTTATTCTTCTCCTTACTTTTCTCGATCATTTTCTCTTTATTCTTTGCTCTATTTTCCTTTTTTTCTCTTTATTTTCCCCTCTATTTTCTCTTTATTTTTCTATTTATTTTCCCCTCTATTTTCTCTTTATTTTTCTATTTATTTTCCCCTCTATTTTCTCTTTATTTTTCTCTCTATTTATCTCTTTATTTTTCTCTATTTTTCTCTCTCTTTGTCTCTTTATTTTTCTCTATTTTTCTCTCTCTTTGTCTCTTAATTTTTTTCACTACTTTACTCTTTCGCCCGTTTTTAAATATTTCTTGCTGTCTTTTTGGTCGGCGTTTTCATTATTTCTCTTAATTTTTCTCTTTCGCCAGTTTTTTCAATATTATTCCTCTCCCTTTTCGCATTCTCTAACGGTCTCGAGCTCTCTATTTCTTTTTAGTTGTTTCTCGTTCCTTTTCTTATTGTCACATATAAAAAGCTCTGAATTTGATTTATTCATATAAGTCTGTATTGATAGTCCTGATTTAATTGGAATACAGATATTATTGTATCTATTTGGTCGTAACGGAAGACCTGCTAGCTCTTCACCGTTTCTTACTGTGGCTTTTCTCGCTATCTTGCTTACGTTAAGAAATATTACACTTTCCGCTCTGAGTCTCCGTTGAAAAGTGTTGATTTTTCTCATCCTCACAAAATGTCTAGTTTTTCCGTTCCTGACATGTAATTTACTCCATGCACTTGAACATCTTTTCCAGTCTTCCTCTCTCTTTCTCTGTTGTTTCTCTCACAAGGAACTTTGCTTTTACATGTCTGAAAACAAATTCCCTTTCTTCTTCCGCTTCTTTCCTGGTGATGACACCCAGAGCGAATTCCATGATCCTTACTGCAATCCTCCTGCATGTCGGGAAGTCCCCATATATTGTACATACACCAGCTATATTAGTACTTCGGCTGTCATCAGCGGGAAAAGGGGGAAAGGGGGATGTGTTGAAGATGAAAAGAGGGTTGAAACAAGTTTTTTCACTAGCCACGTGTTTCCTCAACCGCCTCACACTTTCCCTCTTCAAGATGTTCCAAGTCTATGTACATATTTTTCCCAAGGAGTAAATGACTTTTCAAAAAAAAAAGATTAACTACCCCAAAAGCTGGAGGCAAGTGGTGGTAAGAAGAGGAGTAAAAATGTATTTTTTGGAAGGAGAAAAAAAAGTTTGTGGAAACTTCCGTTTTTTTTCGGTGACTTTGAACTTCTGGCAGTTCCAGGCAATTTTGTATTGTGAAGGGCAGGACGCACCGGGGAAGTGCCAAGGGAGGGCTGAATGAGGAGCTGATCCTTGAAAAGTGGAAATAAGAACGCAAGTGGCTGTTGGTGAAAGGAGATTGCCGAAAAAAATTGAAGCCATGAAAAATTTACAGGAAATTCCAAGGAGGAGAAAAGTTAGTGGGTTTAACATAAGGTAGAATAGGGTAGCTAAAGGAACCAGAAACTGTGACGTCTACACGTGAAAAGAAAAATGTACGTAAAAAAAATTGGGGAAAAAAGAGACTAAATTGAAAGAGGACGAAGAGAAGGACGGAGGAGAGATAACGCGTCAATCCGAAACAGTCCCGAACAAACCCAATAGCACTTTTGGACAGAATTTATCCAAAAAAATTACGAGCTCTCAACAATTATTACGGAGATTGTCTAAAGACAAATCTTTTTATTAAAAAGACGAACAACCAAAGCGGAAAAGGACATGAAGAAAGCCCGGGTTTCGTCTCAATGGCAATGGAATAAATATAGCTCATAGGGCTTACATATCATGGCAGCATTGTAACTTTTCATCTCACCCAAAAAGTTTTCCCTCCCATTTTCTCCCTTCCGCCTCCATTCATTTCTCCTATCCATGACTTGGAAAAAAAGTTTATGAAGGACAAGATTACACAGGGAGACAGAGTGAGGCCCGGAGAGATGGATATTAGGCAGAGAGAAAGAAGCGGACAGAGAATTGGAGAGAACGAGATGGGAGAGAATTAAGCTGAGAAACAGATAGGAGAGAATGATACTGGGGGAGAGAAAGCGAGAGGGAGAAATAAAGAGATTGAAAGAGAGAATGAGACAAAGAGCGAGAAATAACAAGAAAGAGGAATGAAGGAGAAATAGAGAATTAGAACAACAGAAAGGGCGAAAAATGAGAGAATGAGTGCGAAAGAGATGATGAACCACTGACTGAGAATGAGTGAAAAGGAGAGAAAACGAGTAAGAAAGAGTGAATGAGTAAAAAGCGAGAGAACGAGGAAGGAAGAGGGAAGAAGAAGGAAATAGAGTGAAGAAGGCAGAAAAAGAGAGAACAAGGGAAAAAAGAGGGAAATAGAGAGAACAAGAGCGAAATACAGAGAAAGAGAGAGAAAAAGAGAGAAAAAGAGTGAAGAAGTAGGACCAAGTGAGAAAAAGTGAAGAAGAGAGACCAAGTGAGAAAAAGAGATAACAGGAGAGAAATAGAGAGAATAATAGAGAATTAGTGCGAAAGAGAGAGAGAATAAGAGAGAAAGAGAAAAAATAGAGAGAATAAGAGAGAATTAGTGAGAAAGAGAAAAATAGAAAGAATAAGAGAGAATTAGTGAGAAAGAGAGAAATAGAGAGAGAATAAAAGAGAATTAGTGAGAAAGAGAGAAATAGAGAGAGAGTAAGAGAGAATCAGTGAGAAAGAGAGAAATAGAGAGAGAATAAGCTGTAATAGAGAATTAGTGAGAAAGAGAGAAATAGAGAGAATGAGTAAGAATAAGAAGGAGAGAGAAAAAAGAAATAGAGAGAATGAGTAAGAAGGAGAGAGAAAAAAGAAATAGAAAAAGTAAGAGAAATAGATAGCGAAAGAGAGACACAGAGAGAACGAGAGAAGGAGAGAGACAGAAAAAGTGAGAGACAGAGAGAAAGAGAGAGACATAAAAAAAGAGAGAAAAAGTGAGAAAGAGAGACAAAGAGGGAGTAACAGAGAAAGAGAGTTAAGAGAGAGAGAGAGAGAGAGATAGAGAGAGAGAGTAAGTGTTTGTGCGAGGAGTTGTGGAATCATCCGTTGACTAATGAAGATGGACGATGAACAGTGGGAGAAATTTTGGGGAGGGGAAAGGCTGTCATGCCAAAAGATGGCTTTTATTAATTGAGTATACTCATTAATGGTCGTGAGGAGGGGAAGCGAGGGGGAAAGGGACGGAGAGACACAGAAGGAGAGGGAGAGATGACGCTCACTCAAGAGGGAGACGTATTATTTCCTCCAATTTTTTATATCCTGCATCTCTCTCATTATTATGCACTCTTATTTCTCTTGGCCATTCCAGTCTCTTCCTATGTATGACCATGCATATTCAGATGGCTTTGTATGTGCATACGTACGTAAATTGCAACTTTAACGTCAACCACAAAATCCTCTTTCCTCCGTGCAAGAAGCAACGCCTCTTATTCTTATAAATGATACCGTTTCCCTGAGAATTCCCTTTCCTCACTTCTCACCCCTTCATCTCTTCCATTACATGATTATCCAGCTCTCGAAATTATCCCAGTTCGTATTTTTTCCCTATTTTGTCTCGTTTATTGTCGCTCTTCTTCTCTTCGCTTTCTCTATTTTGAATCTCGCTTTCTTTTTCACGGAATTTATTTCCCATTCTTTCGCTTTATCCCAGTATTTCTCTCAATTTCTTGCTTTCACTATCTATTTCGAACTAGTTGGTACGTTCCCTTTTTGTCCGCCGTGGATGAAAGGAATATGAGTGAGTATAAAAAAAAAGATTTATTTCCTGGAAGGAAAAGATTTGGTCGCCTTTTTGTGAGAGACTAATTACTAATAACGATTTTTCCCGCTCTTTCTCATTCGTATAATTTCCCATCATTTGCAAGTGGCTGACGTTCATAAGTGAAATTCCATTTGTTGGCCCATTTTGTTTTTTTTATGGTTGATATTAAGTCTCTAATCTCTTGGAATATGACTGAAAGAAATGTAGAATAAAATATAAAGGAGATAAATTCCTGATTCGTTTGTCTTTCCACCCACCAAGATACAATTTGTAGGGGAAGTTGAGCCCGGAAAAATTGGAAGAATAATGTGTTTGAATGTTGTTTGGACGTGGCGCGTCCAACACAAGCCCTGGAGTCAAAAATTATTTGGAGACCTAATCCCCCAAAAGCTCCCGTGTTACGACTGTCCCTGGCACGTTTGGTACATGGCTGATTATTGGGGCGGAAAAAATGGGAGAAAAGCCTTTATAAGGAAGGGGGATGAAGGGAAAGGGACCAATTGTGGAATTACTGGATGTCCGCAATCATAAATTCCCCGGGACTTTTGGGGCCTCTCCGCAATTATGGAAGAGTGTGTGTGCCCAGTAATATATTTTTTCTCTCTGGACTCTGTCAGGGGACAACAATGGTTTATTTACACTCTGTACATGATTTACTGGGGACATAGCCACATCCAAGGCGGGCAAGGGGGAGAGAATGAAAATCTTTTCACTAGCTCATGAAATATTTTTTACTTATTACCTCATCATGTTGACAACAAGGAGAGAAAGTGAAAGAGTGCATTCCCCTTCCCTTCTCTTCCTTAAAATCCTTCGGAGAAAATGTTTTAAGTTTCTAGCTCTCCTTTTATGTCTCTTTTCCTGGGGTTTCTCGCCTCTTCTTATCCTTCTATCATCTCTCTTTTTTCCATCGTCTGTCTGTTCTCACTTCATCTGATTTTTGTCCTCATTGCCTCCTTTTTTCTCTCTTTTTTCTTTTTCCTTTTCTCAGTTTTCCTTTATCATCCTTCGTTTTGTTTTCTTGCTTTCTCGTGTGCGCCCCCATTTTTCCTGGTTTTTTGTTTTTCTGGGCTCACTCTCTCTCTGTTTCTTCTTCTTTACGAATTATTTTTCTTTCTTCTTTTTCGGTTGTCATATTTTTTTTCACTTGTATTTACATGTTTTCATTTTGCTTGTTAACTGGCTAGTTTCCTCCTTGCCCTCTCTTTTTGTTCTCTCTTCAGTTTTTGCATTTTTTCTCTATTTTTTCCGCTTCTGTTTTCGTTTTGTTTATATTCTGCTGGCCTTATCTTTCTTCCGTCTTTATTCTACTGTCTTTCTCCTTTTTTTATTCTTTTTTCTTTCTCTTTCTCTTTTTGTTGTTTTTCTGATTTTTCTCTCTCTTTTTTTATACTGTAGTCTTCCTCATTTTGTCTTTTTGTTTTTGTTCTGCTGTGTATCTTTCTTTCTCGGCTGCTTTCTTTCTCTCCTTCTTTTCCTGTTTTTAAGCTGCTTTCTTTCTCTCCTTCTTTTCCTGTTTTTAAGCTGCTTTCTTTCTCTCCTTCTTTTCCTGTTTTTAAGCTGC
>JAQGBT010001088.1:0-36379 GCA_034698585.1 Disparrhopalites patrizii
TTCTTAGTCTCCGTTCTGTCTATTTTTTCCATTTTCTCTTCTTGTCTCTTTTTGCTTAGTCTCCCTTCTGTCTGTCTGTTTTGATTTTCTCTACTTTTTCTTTATCTTTTTCGATTTTATCTCTTTTCTTAGTCTCCGTTCTGTCTATTTTTTCCATTTTCTCTTCTTGTCTCTTTTTGCTTAGTCTCCCTTCTGTCTGTCTTTTTTTATTTTCTCTCCTTTTTCTTTCTCTTTTTCGATTTTATCTCTTTTCTTAGTCTCCCTTTCGTCCCTCTTTTTCCCTTTTATTTCCCCTTGCTGTTTCTCTTTTCCCTTTCACATTTCTGATACTGTTCTCCTCTTTTCTCTTTTCCCCGTTGCCTTTTCTTCCTTTTTCTATTTTTCTCTTATCTATCTTTTCCCCCTTTACTCCGTCTTGTTTTCTGTTCTTGGTCTTCTTTATCTTTCTCCCTTTTCTGTTTTCTGTGTGGCTTTGTACAATTTTCGGTCTGTACGTCCTCTTTTCGCTTTCTCTCTCTTGCTTTCCCTTTTTCTGCTCCTTAATCCATTGAAATTCCAAAGGCCGCCGTTCCATCCATTTTCTGCTTCCCTTCCTTTCATTGCTCAATGCTCACTCTTCGCTTTCTTCTTGTCGTACTTTCCTCTCGTGGATGTCTACCAATGTGAGTACATATTTGTAGAGGTAGCCTAGTTTTTTTCTCACGCCACACCTCTTCACTTCCCCTCGAATAAGTTTTTGGGAGGGGAGGCTCTTGTTAAATCACCGCGTCTCATTTCCTTCTTTGCATTTCTATGGAGAATTCCCGATTTCCTTCCAGCTCTTCCGCCTCAGTATGTGCATACGTCGGGAAAGTAAAGAAAATTTGTTCCCCGTCTTTCCCCTCAAATGTTGTTAATCTCCTTTCGCCTCTTGCGCTCACTTAAATTGCATGGGGAAAAGTTTATTTACCTCGTTCTGTCCTTGATGATATTACGTTTGATTGTATTTTTCCTCGCCCTCAAGGAGGTTTTTACGGGATTTCCCTTCCATTTTCTCCTGGACTATCTCCTCAACTTATTCTTGATCAGATTTTTTTTCCAAATAAAATTCCACTTCGTTTTCCCTTCGGTGAAACTAATCAACCTTCCCCTTTTTCTTCCACTAAATGAGTCTAATTCATTTGCCTAATATTTTCCCTTTCCTCCAATTACATTCATCCATTGTCCCTACCTTTTCCTCTCTTCATGATTTTCCCCTTTCTTGTACTTTCTCCAACAACCTTCAAGTACTATATACACATACACTTTTAATATCTGCACATTCTCTGGCCTCAACTTGCTTTCATTTTCCTTGAGACAGCTGAATAATTGCATTCACGCGAGAGAATCTTGAGGGCCAAATAAGGAGAAGATCCCGGACAGCTTAGTGTATCTATGTATTTTTGCATATGTGACCCCTGCATTTGAAGCGTGAATGGAGGCCAGTGACTTTGTGGTGAGGGCGGCGGAGAGGGAAATAAAAGCGGCTTTCCCCGTGCATGCATGAAGGAGTTAAAAGCCCAGGGACAAGATTGAGGAGTGGTGACCCTTTCCTTTCCAGCCCCCAAACGTTGAACAAGTTCATGAATGAAATGAAAAGATTTGACTGCCACTCCAGAGCCTCCTCCTCCATCCATTTATGTACTCCCGGCACTCTTCCTCCCGCCGAGGGACCTTCAAAAGGAGCAAGAGGGAGGAGACGAGAGTGGAGAGATGTGGGACAAGTAAAATATTGCCAAGTCGTCTTATATTATTTCCTGCTCTCTCCCTCCACTTGATGACACTCCCAGTGGCCGAGGGACACAGACGGAGACTTTAAGAGCTTTAGAGGAAGAGAGAACTAGCTAGAGCAGTGAAAAGACAGAGAACGAGTTAGAGAGCTAGAGAGAGAAAAAGAGAGAGGCCGAGCTAGAGAGAGAAAAAGAGAGAGGCCGAGCTAGAGAGAGAAAGAGAGAGAGAGATAGACCCTGCTGGAGCAGGAAAAAGAGAGAAGGAGTGAGAGAAAGAGAGAGACAGCGAGAGAGAGAGAAAGTGAAAGATCGAGATAAAGAAGGTGAAAAAGAGAGAGCGAGAGCTCAAGTGAAAGATCGAGATAAAGAAGGTGAAAAAGAGAGAGCGAGAGCTCAAGTGAAAGATCGAGAGACAGAGCCAGAAAGAGAAAATGAGAGAGAGAGAGAGCGTGCTTGAGCAAGAAAGCGAGAAGGAGTGACAGAACGAGAGAGACAAAGAGAGTCAGAAAGAGACAGCGAGAGAGAGACAAAGCGAAATATCGATATAAAGAAGGTGAAAGAGAGAGAGCGAGAGCTCAAGTGAAAGATCGAGAGAGAAAAGGAGAGAGCTAGAGAGATAAATTTAAAGAGAGCGAGAGAAAGAAAATGAGACAGAGAAATTCAGAGAGCTACAGAGAAATATTGAGCGAGAGCTAGAGAGAGAACGTGCGAGAGAGCGAGAAAAAGAAAGTGAGAGAGAGAGAAATTGAGAGAGAGCGAGAGAGAGAAAGTGAGAGAGAGCGAGAGAGAGAAAAAGGGAGATCGAGAGAGAAAGCGAGAGCGAGAGAGAAAGCGAGAGCGAGAGAGAAAGTGAAAGAGCGAGAGAAAGAAAGTGAAAGAGCTAGAGAGAGAAAGTGAAAGAGCGAGAGGGAGAAAGTAAGAGGAAAACAGAAGTGGAATGAGAGTGAAAGTGCCAGGCAAATCTATGCTGGTACTCCATCCTCCTATTTTTTTGGAGAAGAGGCAGAAAAGGAGAATTTATAGGTGGGACACATTATTGCGCCTGGAAACGGACAGAAGTAGGAGGAGAGAGAGTGAGAGAGTGAGAGGAACGAGCATAGAAAATCAGCTGAGAGAGCCAAAGAAAAGCACCAGAGAGTCAGTCCGAGGGAAAGAGTGGGAGAGCATTAATATTAGAGAGGAAGGGAGAGGAAAGTCAAAGCAAAAGGAGCCCAAGGGTGAGAGAGAGAGGGAGAGAGAGAAGGAAAGAGAGAGTGAGGGAATAAAGGAAAGTGGGAGAGAGGGAAAACGACATTTGTTTGATGGGGAGAAGTAAACGGAGTGACAAAGTTATTAGCTGAGTCTGCAATCTACCCCAGCAAAGTCCTTGGTCGTCGTAGATTCAATTCGCAGTTAAATATTTCACATCAAGGAGGAAATGCTCCGGGATTAGTGTGAATCATAATGAGTCTTCCCATCCTCCCCTGCCCCGCCCCTAGTCACACTTAATGCTTAAATAACGCACACAACTTTCTCCCGGCTCAATCCTTCTCTCTTCCTCTCCATCTCAATTTCTCTTCCTATAACTCTCCCTCTCCATCTCTCTCTCTCATACTCTTTCCCTTCCCTTGAATTCCCTCTCCTCCCCCTCCGCCTCCCTCTCAATTGAGTTCACATAACCACAGGATGCACTGGGACTTCTCCTCCCTTCCAACTACTCCTACATGGGGAAAGTTGCAAAGAGAGAGAGAGAGAGAGAGAGAGAAAGGGGGAGATCACATACGAGGGACAGAGATGAAGAGAGGTCCCATGGAAGTCTATCTAATTATCACAGAAGACCCAGAAAGAAGGGGATCTCCCAGAAGAGAAACTCCCCGCTGGAATGAAACCAGGAAAGAGAGGAAAATCCCCGTGCATGCTGACCAAACTGTGTCAACAAACTCTGCACAAACAACTGAAGCAAGCAGGGGAATGAGAGGGAAATTCAAAGTGTCTCCCAGAAATTAAAAAAGGGCCCACTAGCATTAAAAATTAAGGGGGGAAATCCCATCAGCCAGGTGGCGATGAATAGGAGGGAAAATCCCGGGAAGGAGGACATGAGTGGAAAGAGACAATTGGGGCTGTAAGAGGGAAGTCGAGAGAAAGAAACGCCGTAGATTCAAGAGCAACCTTACGACAAAATAAAGAGAAAGTAGGGAAAGCCAACGTCGGAAAAAAGATAATTTGTTAGGAGGACAAGGGAATGGGTGAAAGAGGGAGAAAGAGAGAGAATAAGAAAGAAAGAGAAAGAAAGAGAGGCAGAGAGAGAAAGATGGAGAGAGGGATTATTGGAGGGAGGAGTTTAAACGTTACAACAAGGGAAATTGCCATAAGAGTGTAGCAAGTATTTAAGGATCTCTCTGGCTCCCACCGCCGCCCGACCCACAAACTTGACAAACTCATTCCCCATCGAAGTCAGCTCGTTTACAGTGCTGAAAACTTTTTGTCAACTCTTTTATTCTCTTGGCATTTTATAGGAGCCGGAGAGGGGGAGGGAGGAGGGGAGGGAGAGAACACCAAAATACATATGGTGCCTACTACATCGGAGACACGATCATCAAACATGAGAGTGAGAGGAGGAGAGAGGGCGAGAGAGGGAGGGAGAGATGGAGAGAGAGAGAGAGAGAGAGAGAGAGAGAATTTGTATGTAGGACATCCTCTGGCACTGGCAATGTTACTACTCCTACAACTGCTACGACACGATTAGTTCCCTACTTATTGGATTGTTGTTAGGCACTGGCAACATAGACAGACGGTCGGAGGGACTTTCCCCGTCCAAAAGCCCCATAGTCATTGGAATGCCACTCTCGCTATAAGAGTCAGCAATAAGGCCGGGGGAGAGGGACGAGTCGGGAGGGGAGGAGGGCGGCGATAAAGGGAGAGAGATGCCTAATCGGACAGAGAACACGAATTTGAGGGGAGAAACACAAGCAGACACTTTATGGGCTCCGAACGGTAAAAGTGTGACAAATGTTGGAGATTAAGGAGACGAAGGAGGGAAATGTGGGAAGAATAGGAGAGAATATCCTTTGGGGTAATCAACAGGAGTCAACGGATAGGAAAGGATGGGAAAGGATGAATAAAGGGAGGGAGGCAAGGAAAGGAGAGCGAGCAAAAAGGAACAGAGAGAAAACAGGGAAGGGAATATGGTGAAAGTTGGGAATGAAAGCAGGAAAATACAAGGGGAAATTAGGAAAATTGGGGAGAAAGCAGACAAAAAGGCCAAAGGAAGAAATAACTGGAGAAGCGGGAAAGTGGATGCCTGACGAAAGGTCACGAAACTTAGATAAACAATAGAAATAGACCGAGAAATGTAATAAACAGAGACAAACTAGGAAAACAAAGAAAAACGTAGCCAAAAAGGAACGATTGAGAAAAATATAAAAGTAGCAAAAAGGGAGAAAATAGAAAACATGTAGAAGAAAATAGAAAACATGTAGAAGAAAATAGAAAAAATGTAGAAGAAAATAGAAAAAAGGTAGAAGAAAATAGAAAAAATGTAGAAGAAAATAGAAAACATGTAGAAGAAAATAGAAAAAATGTAGATGAAAATAGAAAAACTGTGGAGAAATAGAATGCATTAGGAGAGCGGCATCTTTGCAAAAAGAGAAAGGAGAAAGTGGGAGCATAAAATGCAATGGAGACGAGTACACGTAATGACAAAGGAAAAGGAAGATTATTTGTTTCAGGTCCTAAAAGCTAATTTTTCCAAATGTATCTTCTAATGAGACGTGAGTGAGTGAATTCTCATTTCGGCAATTGCCTCGTGAATTATATTTTCGTGGGGGGAGGAAGACACATTCTAGACTATCTTTTCCTCCTTCTTTCATATATTGTCAACTTGGCAGAAGAAGAAGACCATTTTATGGAAAGAAAAAATTCTTTTCCCTCCCGCCCTTCATCCACATTTTCCTTGGATGAAAAGTTGTTGGCGGAATTTTCACTTGGGAGTCCACCCAAAATTTATTTTTTGCTTTATATAAATCCTCCGTTTTTCTTTAGTCACTTTTATTTATGTATTCTTTGTATGTACGTAACTATCGGATTATCCAAGTGTTTCCCTTTCATAATTTTTGAAAAATGTTTTAAATTTATTTTTCAACGGTATTTCAATTTTTTCTGAATAAATGTGCAAGTATTTGCATTTTGGCAACAATACATTTCACTCGGGTATCCAAGCACATGAGGAATTAAATGCTGGCTCGATTGCAAATCAATGAATCTGATTACGTCACAAAGGACTTGATGGGATAAGAAAAGGAATTTCTTTGCAGGAATAAATCAAATTTTCTACGGAATAAAAACTAAGCTGCTTCTGCAAAACAATATAAATTGAGCCTCCCCGGACAATGAAAGTTGTGTTGGAAGATGGAATGTAAATAAAGAGTTAAGGCGGAGGTAAATAAATAAGAAAAGAATGTAAATAGAGAAAAGGCCGTCTAATGCGGGAATAATTCCTTCAGTGTGCTCAAAAACTTCTCGTCCTTGTAATCCTTAATCCCAAAAGATCCGTCGTGGCTTTCCCCAGAGTGTGCACACCCAAGCTCTTTCAATTGTATCTTCTCACATCTTTCTCTCTTCCTTGGCTTTTTTACTTTACCTTCTGAGTTTACTACACTTTCTACGTCTTCCTCTCTTTCTCCCTTTAGTGCCTTACTCTTTTGCTTCAGCGCGATAACTAAGTATATAAAATTGTACCGGTTTTTTGCATGTGTATTATTGTTCCGTTTTTTTTTCATATTAAGTTTTCTCTTTGCTCTTGCTCTGTACACTTTCTCCTCGTTGCATTTTTTTCTGAATTTTTTATGTGTTAATTTTCTCTTTGCACTCGCTCTGTCCATTTTCTTCTAGTTAAATTTTCTTCAGAATTTTTCCTGTTAATTTTCTCTCTAAACTTATCTTTAAACTTTCTCCGTCAACATGTTTTCTGGATATTTTCTTTACCAACCTTCTCTATGGACTTTCCCGTTAAATTTTTCGCTGGACTTGATCTGTCAACTTTATCTCTGGAATTACTGTCTTTATTAACTTTTCTTGGCTTTTCCCCTTTCCGAACGGTCTCTCTTTATTTTTACTTTCTCTTCACTTACTTCCTTTGAATATTTTTACTTTCCTTTCTTGACGTTTTTGCACGCTCTCTTTCTGATGGGTTTCTTCACTTTCTCTCTTTAAAAGGTTTCTTCTTATTTCCATTATAGAATTTCTCTCGTCTTTCTCCCTACAGAATTTTCTCCTTTCTTTTTCCCTGCAGAATTGTGTATTTACTCTCTCTCTCGTGATCTCTATCGTGCCTTACTCTGCCTAGTTTTTTTTTCTTGCTTGTTCTTGTTCTGGCCCCAAGACTATTTTTTAACGGTCCCATCTATTTCATCCCAATTTTGGCTCTTCCCAGATTTTTCCCTACTATTTTTAGGTTTACTCGATTACTCCACTCAAGATGCTTCCTTCCCTGTCGGCTCCCCTTAATTTCCTTCCCATTTCCGGGCGCGGCTGAGACGCCCAAAAAGTCCCTGTCGGTGGTGAAGGAACCTCAATTTGTGCCACTTGCTCCAGCATGACAACCACGGGGATTAGTGCTCCATGGAGTGGCTCTCTAAATAATAATTATGTCTACGTCTGGGCAAAAAAGAAATCCTCCCTTCACTCCCCCACCCCGGGGATGGTACGAAAGAGAGGCGGAAGTGAGGTCCCAAGAGTCTTTTTGGGGGAGATTCGGAGGCCCGAAGGAGGGGGAAAAACAGGAGGAGGAAGAAATGAAGAAAAACATAAGTGACTGGAGGTTAATGTAAACTTAAGCCCATCATCTCTTGATTACTTGATCCCGTTGCAAGAGCACTAGGCTAGAATATATATGTGCAAAATACATATTTTTTGTATACATCCTCTCATATTAACGCCTACGAACCTTATAATAAAGTCCCTTGTCTAGTCCGGAGGATCCTTATGTGTAAGGAGGGAAAAGGTACTATTGTATGCAAAAAAGAAAGGACAAAGAAAGTGGGGAAGTCCGTAAATAAATACCAAGTTTCTACATGGAGCTTGGGAGAGGAAGGAAAAGAACATCCCATATTTAAAGCACTACGCCTTTCATAAGTCATAAATGTTTTACAATACTTCCTTATGCATGCATTCTGCACTATTTCTCTTTCTCCCATGTATATACACATACATATACATATGTATCTGTATGTATACAGCTTTTTTGTACAGAAAGAGGAAATCTAGAGGAAGGAGGACCTTGGACGAGTCGTACGACAAGCTTTGCATACTGTCCCAAGCAACCGCCCTACTTGTCTTTAATACGCTCATAATAATTCTCCTGCTCTCCCTCCTTCATTTCATCTCAATCCCTTTACGGCAACATGCTCATCCACTATTAAGCGACCGTGGGAGACACAAAGAGAGAGAGAGAGAGAGAGAGAGAGAGCGAGTGAAAGAGGATAGAGAGAAAGGGAAGAGAGCGAGATAGAAATATGGAGAAAGAGCACGCAAAGGAGGGCGCCAGAAGGAGGTGACAAGAGTAGGACACTTTCCGACTGCATAAGCAACGTATTTTGCAACAGGAGAAACCTACATTCCCTCAGAGGTACTGTCCACAAAGAACTCCACGTACAAATGTGGCATTTAAAAAAAACCGGGAAATTGAGGACAAATGTACCACAGGTATTTCCTAAAGGGGGGAGTGAAAGTCGGGAGAAAGAGCGTGAGGGACAAAATACAAATCAGAGTGGATGAGGGGAGGGAGAACTTAAACGGTTGTCTGCTCAACGGGAAAGAGAGGGAAATGGGGGACAAAGGGACCCGCATGAGGCATAAAGGCTGGGAAGGGAGAAGATGAATACCCGAGCGAAATTTGAATTGGGAGGAATCTACAAGTCTTGACAATGGAAGGAGGACCAAAGGAGAATTTGGCGACACAGCTCAGTGCAAACGGAGAAAGGAGACACGATATGAACGCGTAAGGGAGAGGCGAAGGGGACACAATGAAGACCAGAGGGAAATCATGAGCGGGAGAAATGAAAGAGGACGACATGAAGGGGAAGAAACAGAAGACTAAAACAAAGCAAAAGAGGAAAAAGGAAGAAGGAATAAGAAGGGAGAAAGAGAAATACAGGAGACAAGAGAATGAAAAAGAAGAAGGGGAGAAATGAAAAAATGGAGAGAAATCAGGAAAAACGTAAGAGTAAGAAAAGGAAGTGGAAAAGAGACGAAAATGAATAAAAGAGGATAGAAATCAGGGAAAACGTAAGAGAAAGAAAAAGAAGTGGAAAAAGGGAAGAGAATAAATAAAAGAAGAAAAATAAGAAGATGCAGGCAAGAATAAAACGCGAGGAAAAAGAAAAGGGATCAAGTGGATACAAGTCCGAAGAGAAAAGAGACAAAAAATGGATAAAAAATTAAAGAGAAAATCTAGGGAAAGGGAAGAAATTGGAAGAGAGAGATTTTGAAAGTGAAGTGAGAGAAAGAGAAGGTCAGAGGAGAGGAGTAGAGAATAAGGATGAGAGAGACAGAGGCTGTTTGAGGGAGAAAAAAGTGGGATTAGATGGGCGGTAGAGAAATGGAAGAGATATAGCTTTGAGGCTGAAGGGATGAGAGAGAGAGGGCAATTTGATACTCCCCGCAATAATCCAGCTGATTAGCCTCCTCAGCATACGGACTAGATATGCACTCATCCCAATTTATGACTCCCAAATTCCCTCCTCTTCCCCCAGCAGTCCATGTATATGCATGTGTCATGATTAACATTCTCAATAATTAATCCTCCTCATTATCCTCCCTTCCTCTCTCACTGCATCTTCCTCATCTCCATCCCACCACACAACATTTGATCCTAGCCAATGTATTTCTATACAAATTGTTTTTAATCCCACACAAGAACCTCACATAATTTTTTCAGTCGCTCTCTCTCCCTCCCGTCTACAACTATCCCAAACAATTTACTGCGTTCCTCTCCTCCTCCTCATTCTATATTTTTATCCCTTTCCCTCCCCTGTCATCCTCCTTCCCCGCAAGTTCCTAAAAGCGGAGTCATGCTCCTTTCAAAGATAGTAATCAACTTTCGGAGCAAGAAACTTTCCTTTTAAAAAATACATCCTCTTCCCTTTAAACGGAAGACAGAGGAATGCTCTACCTTTTTTTCCCTCCCACCAATCCTCCTCCATTCCTCTCCTTCATTTCCCAGCTCAAGTGTTATTAATTGTATGGGGAAAGCATAGGCAAGTAGCAGCTGGGTCACATTCAAGAGCGCACTTGTAGTAATGTTTACGTCCCTCCGTCTGCATTGCCACCCATAAGAAGCCTCTCGCATGGAGAGGAAAGCCAGGGGAAAATATGGGAGGAAATGTAAGGACATAAAAGGTCGTTAAGAGCCTGTGAAATTTCCTATATGAAAAGTGTTTACGACTCCCAGTGTGTTTATGTGTGTGTGTGTGCGAGAGCTCATCGGCTTTTCTATGTGTCCAGTGCGTGGCCAGGCGAGAATATTAAAAGGCCGAGGCTACTTTCACCCAATGGAAATTCCTTGGCTGGAGAGAGAGCCACGCTTCTCTATGAAAAATCTCCACAAGGAGGTAGCGTGCAAAATGGCCTCAGAGAGAGATTCCATGGGAGACAGAGAACTAAATGACAGACAAAAATGGGAGAGAAAAGCTTTCCACAAAGGAAGCCAGACCAAGACCAGGAGAGGGACGGGAGAGAGACACTGAAGAAGACCATTTAAACGAAAGAGATGCGAAAGTGACAACTTAGAACACGAGATGGCTATGCCTGGAGAGGGATTTGGTAACGAGATAGAAGCAGAGAGCCAAAGAGAAAGAAAGGATTCAAAGAGAATTAGCAGAGAAATAGAGAGGCGAGAAAAGGCTATAAAAGGGAGTAAGACGAGAAGAAACTCAAGAGAGAAAGCAATAAAAAGCTACAGAGAAAGACAAAAAGACACTCAAAAGAGAGAGCAAGAAAAAACGCAAGAGAGAAAGCAAGAGAAAATAAAATAAACTCAAAATAGAAAGCAAAAAAAAGCTAAAGATTGAGAAAAGAGAAAAAACTCAAAAGAGAAAGCCAGAAAAAGCTTAAGAGATAGAAAAGAGAAGAAACTCAAAAGAGAAAGCAAGAAAATTCTGAAGAGAGAGAAAAGAGAAGAAACACAAAAGAGAAAGCAAAAAAAGGCTAAAGGGAAATAAAAGAGAAGAAACTCCAGAGAGAAAGCAAGAAGGAGCTAAAGAGTGGGAAATGAGAAGAAACTCAACATAGAAATCAAGAAAATGCTAAAAAGAGAAAAGAGAAGAAATTCAAAAGAGAAAGTAAGGCAAAGCTAAAGAGAAACAAAAGAGAATAAACTCAAAAAAGGAATCAAGAAAATGCTAAAGAGAAGAAACTCAAAAGAGAAAGCAAGAAAAAGCTGAAGAGAGAGAAAAGAGAAGAAACTCAAAAGAGAAAGCAAGAAAAAGCTAAAGAATGAGATAACAGAAAAAACTCAAAAGAGAAATCAAGAAAAAGCTAAAGAGAGAGAAAATAGAAGAAACTGCAGAGAGAAAGCAAGAAAATGCTAAAGAGTGAAAGGAGAGCAAACGGAGAACAAATTTCACGAGTAGAATGCGTAAGGATAAATGCACGCCCGTGGGCAGGTTGAAATCCAGGGAGAAAGTCCTGGAAAAGACAGCCCTGGAGAAATGGGAAGAAATACTGGGCCAAATGGATAACGGTATTGCATTATGTGTGTGTGTGTGGGCGAAAAACCCATGAAAGATGAAGCTTGTAAACTCTCCAAAAAAGTCCACGTATGGCTGAAAGGGAGATAAAACAATAGTGCATATCTCTTCCTCAATTAGGGACGTTATAGGAGTGCCATTAGAACAGCTATCGTGTTACTTACACTACCAAAAACTCGATGCACTCTATCGTGACTCTGGAATTCTTGTCAAAAAAAGGCAGGGCGGCCATTAAAAAATTACAAATTGTATGTGCCGAACAGTTCCCGAAGAAACTGAAAAGAATAACCGGCCACTCATAAGCTCCTGTTGGCGTACGCAGAAAGGAGCACAAAGTAAAATATTTAATTCCATGCTGCAGCATACATTATGTAAATAGTCAATAGGAGGGCAAGCGGACGGATATGACGGTGCAATCAATGCCAAATATTTGCAGCACGCGCAAAAAGTATGACTTGGATCCTTTCAAAATCCATCAAAAACTTCCGTGGCCGTCGGCATGCAAGGAAAAAAGGGAATTTGTGAAAGTAAATATAGAGAACAAATAAATTACAGTGAACAAGGAAGGCAAAGGAAACCGGAGGGGGGAAGGAATGCAAATTATGCAAAAAATGGAAATTTGCAAAAAATAAATGCTGCTTTCTCCACAAAAGAGACTTGCGAGTAAAAACAAACATAGAAAGTGTAATTGTGTGTGCAATGTGCAAAAAAAAAAGTACAAGGGGAAATGCTACATGTTGAATTCCCATTGACGAAAATGACCCTGCTTTACAACCCCTTTCTTCCCAGCTAATGAGTTCGGACACGAGAAGACCTAATAATAATAGCCATCATAAATGGTATAACTTTATAATTATAATGTGACTCCAGGGCAAAAAAAAGGGTAGCAACTGGGGAAACATTAGCCGTTAGAGGAGATTGCATAGCATTATGTACATAATGCACATTTCTAATTAGTAGCTACAGGGCTTTAAGGAGTAATTAGAATAGAAATGCATGTACCTGCGCTCTTAGCTCTCCCTCAAAAATATATTTTTTACGGGGGTCCAACTTTCCCATCATAATTTGTGGGGAGGGAATTGCATCCATAAATGGCTGAAGAGGGAATTGGGAGGACTGGGGCAAGGAGAGGGAGGCTTAACCCTTTCAGTCCTGACCTGGCCAAGACTGATGAAAGCCATTCTTCAGGTTTTTTTTCCTATTTGTTTTTTGTGTACATATTTTGTTTGCTATTTTCAAAGCTATGGGTCCGTGCTCAAAATTTAAGTGTTTAGCAATGGCTCACTCGTTCCTCTCCATTAATCGGAGAGATTTCAGTTTTTGCAATTCCCATGTCACGCTCATAACTTTCTATTTGAGGGAGGGATAGGCATATATTTTAATAGGTGCATTTTTGTCATGATAAAAAAAAGGACAAGGAATTTGTCTTGATAAAAAAAATGTGGATAAAGTTTAGAGAAGTAGCTCCAGTCAAACATTAGATTGTGTACAGACTGCCTTAGAAGATGCATTTTATTCCTTGGAAAATAGCTCTGCCCCTCCTCAAAACTCTTCTTCTCTCCTTGACGTAGAGGAAAAAGGATCCAAGGAATGCTTTCTCCCTCGTTTTCCTCAGTAAATTTCCCCGTGAAAGGATCTTACCCACAAGTTTCTTGAGATTATATGTACGCACATAACATAGTACATACATATTTCATGGAGAAAATGAACCACCGCAAAATTTATGAGGGAGAAAATTTGCATGGAGAAGTACCAAAAAAAATTGTTCTTCCTCATAGACATTCTTGGGTTACTTTTTTTAAAAAAAAAGTGAAAGTACCGCAAACAACAAAGTTTTTTTTAGAAAAGTTTTTAAAGGACAGTGAGAGAGGGGGAAGAGAGAGCTGGAAGAAAAAGTGGATGTTGTGGATAAATGTCACATTTTTTTGGGGGTGTCAAATAATAAAGGAATAATAATGGGGAGAAGATACATGCACTTGTGAAGGAATGGTAAAAGATCACTCACAATTGTCGTTGATGTCCTTTTGCAAACTTCTGTTGCTTCTTTTTTTCCCCTCTCAAACACTCTCCGGGAGAGAGAAAGGCCAAAACTTGTTTCGGCTGCCTTTTTTTGCTTCTTCTTTCTTCTTCTCCTTCCTGCTCCTGACGTTGGAGAAAACTAGAGCCGACAGTTTTTTTTGGCAGTTGTAGGAAGAGAGTAAAAAGTCAAGTTTTTTTCGTTAAAGTATGTCCGTATTTTTTTTTATTCAGGAAGTTATTTTTGGTTAATTTTCCGCAATGGACATGCAAATCCGTAGGGTCGATTTTCTTAGGAATTTTTATCTACAAATGTTTTCTCTCCTGTACGATCTTAACTTTTTTTCTGCTTCACTTTTTCCTCTATCAAACCAATCTGCTTTGCAAATTTATCAGTTACTTTTGGAAACTTTTTCTTTCAATTTTCTTCACGCTTTTTTCAATTTCTACAATTTTTCTCGCACGATTTCTTCAATTTGTCTCTCACAATTTCTTTAATTTTTCTCTCGCAATTTATTCAATTTTTCTCTCACAATTTTTATCAGCATTTGTTTCAAAATTAATGATTCTCTACGGTTCTTTGCACGCTATATCCCAACAAGTTTTAGTTTTGCACAAATATTGTTCAAAGTAATTATATTTAATCCTTGTTAAACACCGTTTTACTAGGAAATTCTTGTTTAAAAGGTGTTTTCCATTATTTAAAAATTTCCGCTTGAAAGTATATTACTAAAACAGTAAATATTCCCGGCTGCAATCAGAATCGTTTGAATTCCAAACGTGGACCGTCCAATTCCAAACTCCGCTCATTAATATTCCGCAATAATCTCCCACATCTAACCCCCAAATATTCGCCAACCTGTCGGAATTGCCTGAAAGGAACGGGTCTTTTTGCACCGATAGAAACTCTTTTAGTCTCTTCTCCCAAATAAATTGTTCCTCCTATAATTTTAATTTAATAGCTAGCACAATTTAACATACGTTAGCTCCTGTCCAAACGTCACTTTCTCCACTAAAAACCGTAATAATGTTCTGCACCTTTAATTTGTCCGTTTCATCACAAACTTACGATTCTCCCATTTTCGCCCCCGATCGTTGTCCAAAATGTTCCCTTAAAACGTTTTCGCACCAAGATGAACCAAGAAATATAATTGGAGACTTTGTCTGTTCCGCACTAAAAACACTTCCCCTCAGGGAAATTTCAATTCCCCCAGAAAGTAGCCACAATTCCACCCCAAATAGTAACTTTGGGATACTCAACTGTCTCCAATATGTTGCTCATATTCTCTGTCCGCGAAATTTTTCATCCAGAACCAGAAGATTTATCTCAATTCCCCAAGATAATTTCCAGATTACTTTACAATATCTCAAGGATTTCCTCAAAGGATTTCTTCAACATAAATTTCCAGATAACCAAAGTCAAAAGAGAAAATTTTGGGGCCTTACAGGAATGATTGGAGTAAAGGAAAGTGAAGAGAAAAAAAAACAATTCCTGGGAGCAAGAAACGTTTTTGTGGCAAAAACGCTTTTATTTGTTTTTCAATAAAAACAATTTGGTAGTGATCAAACCAAGAATCAGGACAATGACAAGATCAACAATTCCCCAAGGGCTTTTTGGGGGATGTAAAGAGATGGTTTTGTCCGGGGGGTAAAGACTGGAATGGTGACACCGTTTGCTTGTGTCGATGTGAGAGAATGTGTCTGATCGTGTGGCCAGAAGTGTGGAAGGAAAGCACGAAAAAGCCGTGTCGAGACAGTGAGGGCAAGTGAACCAATGTGGAGCGGGTGAAGAGAGTATAAAGGCCTAGAGAGAGAGAGAGAGAGAGAGAGAGGGAGAGTGAGAGAGAGAGAGTGAGAGGGAAAAGAGGAGCAAAAAGGAGCGGAAGAAGACTTTTGGACGGTGGAAGAAGAACTTTTTGGTGCTCAGTTGATGAGTGCTTGGAACAAACTGTGTAAAAGCCCGGGACTCGGAGACTTGCTCAGTCCTGGAGTAGACCCACCCCTTCTATGTATGTGTCCACACACACACTTCATTCTATCATATGCCAAAACACACACACACATACATCCAAAGGGGAAGAAAAAATAGAAAAAAATCCTTCTGTGTTTCAACTCAAGTGTGTAAGTAATAGGGTCCGTCTTTTTGCCGCAAAAAAAAATTTTTTTCCATGAAGAGGCGGAGGGAAAAAAACACGTCTCTTTTTTCACTGTCGTATATACCAACAACTTTTCTTCCTTCTTCAGCTTCCTCAATTTTTCTCAATCGCTTCCCGCTTTCCTTGAACATTTCTCCATTTTCTCTTTCCACAACCTTTTTTTCCCTGGGACCTTCTATCTTCAATTCCCGCTGGACTGAGTTTTTTAAAGCAATTTTTTGGCTCGTTTTTACCGTTAGTCTTACCTTGTAGAGGAGGAGCTTGTGCTGTTCTTTCTTTTCGTCCACTAC
This sequence comes from Disparrhopalites patrizii, assembly GCA_034698585.1. Taxonomy (NCBI): domain Eukaryota; kingdom Metazoa; phylum Arthropoda; class Collembola; order Symphypleona; family Sminthuridae; genus Disparrhopalites; species Disparrhopalites patrizii. The sequence goes on from JAQGBT010001088.1 coordinate 15,936, forward strand.
TCCGTTCGAAACTTGTCACGAAACTTTTTTGTCTCTTCCTTTTTCATCCAGTCGATACTTTGCGTTTTCCCTATTTTATGTTTTCTTTTTCAGCAATATCCCTTCCGTACCACGTCTGTTTCTCATTTTCTCTTTCCTAGAGAGGCTCTTTTTTTCTATTTGTTTGTGTTCCTTTGCCATTTTGCTGATTTACTTTTTTATCTTGATTTCTTATCCTTTTCTTTTACTTTTCTCTTATTTTTCATTATCTTCTATTTTTTGTATTTTTTCTTGATTTTTCATTATCTTCTATTTTTTGTATTTTTTTTTGATTTTTCATTATCTCTATTTTTTCTTGCTTTCCCTCTTTTGCTTGCTTTATCTCTATTTTTCTTGCTTTCTCTCTATTTTTTCTTGCTTTCTCTCTATTTTTTCTTGCTTTCTCTGTATTTTTTCGTTCTTTCTCTGTATTTTTTCGTTCTTTCTCTCTATTTTTCCTTGATTTCTCTCTATTTTTTTGCTTTCTCTCTCTCTCTTTTCCTGTTTTCTCTCTGTCTTTTCTTGCTTTTCTCTCTGTCTTTTCTTGCTTTTCTCTCTGTCTTTTCTTGCTTTTCTCTCTTCTTTGTTGCTTTTTCTCTCTCTTTTCTTGCGTTTTTCCGCTTTATTTTCTCTTTTTTCTCCATTTTTATTACTTTCCCTCTATTTTCTCCCCTTATATCTACTGCTTCTTCTCTTTATTTTTCCTTGATTTCCTCCTCTCTTTATTTTCATTTTCTAGTCATTTCTTCATTTTCTTGTCTCTTTTCTTACTGCTCCTGTTTTTATCTGATCTCAATTTTCTATTAGTTCTCTTGCTTTTTGTTGCTATTTTCTCTTCCGTTTCTCTATTTTTATTTGGTCCTTATTCATTTACCTTTTCTTGTTATGTTTTTTCATTTTCCCATTTCCCTCTTTTTTCATCTTTCACCTTTTCCCTTTTATCCATATGTTGTCATTTTTCTCTTTCTTTTGGTATCTTCTCTTTCCTTTTATTTTGTTTTGCTTTTACCCCCGTGTCCTTGTACTTTTTATGTTTCTGTCTCCTCTTTTTTGTCGATTGGTGCTCTTCATTTCGTTCTTCGGTTATCTCTCTGAATTCTCTCAGTTCAAGTAAATCAGGAACCTAAAATGTACTTTGTCTTCTTGATCTTGACTCTTCTATTCCAGCAAGTTCCTGTTTTTCCTGCATGAAGTAGATACTCATTTCAGTCTCTCTGCTGACACGACTGTACGACCGTGACGGCAATCCTTTTCCTCCAATTTCCCCCTCAGGACAGCCTACAAACTTTTGATTTTGTCACCTACATTTATTTGAGTGTGTAGATATGTACATTTTCCCTGTCCCATCGCCAAGAAGACAGTTTTGTACTTTTCCTTGTTACTCCTTCCTTCATTGGTTTTGAATTCCCCAATTTACATTTGGCTAGTTCTTAGACACGCCAGTCAATTTCACTTGAACTTTCTTTCTTCTTCTTTGCTTCCAGCAAAAGGATTTCCCATCTCTCTCTTGTTCTAGTTTTGCAAAAAAAAGGGACAATTCCTAAAACGCGTACCTCGTCCTTCCTGGACTATTTGGTCTTACCTGTTTATCTCCGGCTCATGTGTACAAATCCTGAGCTATCTTTTTTTTTCTACTTTTTTCTGCCAATATCTGTTTGCACTTCTCCCATTTCTCTAGGTCTTTCTCTGACTGCGATTTGGTGCGTTTATCAAGCGTATCTCTTATCTTCCCCGGGATTAAATTTATCTTCGTGTAATTTGCTCGTAATTACGTTTCTTCGCGTTTTATTTTCGTCCCCCATTCCTTCCCTTTACTTTGTGACTGTGATTCTAATCTAAACCAACAGAGTACCAGAGTTTTAATTATTTTTGTTACTTCTCCACAAGCTCATTCTCTCCTCGTTTCCTCTAATCCCTCTCTGAGTCCTGTTTCTAAAAATAAATCTCGAATTTCTGCTTTCCCGTGTTTGCATTTCTAGACCAAAAATTCCCGTCTTCATTATTAGTCTTTTACTCTCCAAGAATTAGCCTGATTTTGATCCGTACGCTTATGATTAATTCTGTTTATATCCGTCCTATTTTTGCTCTTCTCTCTTGCTTTCACTTTTGTCTCTCTCTATTTTCTCGCTCCTTCTTTGTCTCCTCTATTTCCCTCTTCTCTAGCTCCTTCATTGTCTCCTCCATTTCCCTCTTTTCTCGCTCCTTCTTCGTCTCCTCTCTTTCTCTCTTCTCTCGTTTTCACAATTTTTTCAGTTTCCCCCTTTTCTCTTTTGTCCTTTTCCTCAATTTTCCCTGTTTCCAAATTTTTCTCTCTTCATTTTTTCTCTCTCATTCTCATTGCTCTCTCTCTCTCGCTCGCCACCAGCCTTTTCCCCCGTATTAATATATCTCCTATTTCAGAATATAATATATTAATATTTCTCCCATTTAATAAATCTCATTTTTCTCGTATTGTACCTTGATTCACATAACTGGCATCTCTACAATTCTTTCCTCGCTCCTTTGTTTTTTCTCTCCATAATTTCCTCATCGCTTGTGCATTTTTCTGTTTGTATTAGACATTCGGATATTCTTCCATCCAACAATTTCCTTCCACTTTAGTCACTTGCTGCTTACGCTAGAAATAGAGATGCACTTACTCCGGAGGGAAAAAAATAAATAAGCGTACTTCCTCCTCCCTACACACCATTTAATTGAATGGAATCAGCCCGAAATGGTGAGCATGTTTCAAGAACGTCCACTTCCAATCCCATCTATAGCATTTACTCCTCTCTCTCTCTCATTCAACCTTCATGTAATATCCTTTTTCCTTCTCTCTCTCTCTCTTCTCTCTCTTTTTTCTCTCTCTCTCTGTCTCCCTTCTTTCTCCCTCCTTTAGTGCCGGGGAGGAGGAAATCTGTTGTGTTGCTATGCATCCCCGATCACTCCCATATAGCTCTCCCCGAGAAATAGTGGACCAAAGACTTTCTCCTGCACTTTCTCCTCTCTGCGGCCCAGAAAGCATGCTTGGAGGAATATTGGTGCCAGGTCATACTTGTAGCAGTAGTAAGTACGTGCAATGGGAGTTGCAGTAAAAGGAGGGAGAGAGAGAGAAAGTCGTGAAGAAAAGTACTTGCTTCCATACAACTACTCCATGAGGGCCTCTTTCTTTTTCCGTTCAACTCTGACTGAAAATATAAAACAAGGAGTGGGTGAGAGAGAGAGAAACAAAGGGAAAGGAGTGAAAGAAAGTAAGATTGAATTGAAAATCGATAGAATGACAGGTGGGATGAGACCTTCTCTTTCCCCCTCATCCCTCTCTCTCTCTCTCTCCCTCTCTCTTCTTCTTGTGGCTCATCATGTCTATGAGAAGGGGCGAAATAAAGGGGAGAAACATGAGAGGGGGAAATGGGAGAAATCTCCCTTTAATCGAGCCTTTGTTTCCCTCTATTGCTCCTCCGGCTGTACCACGTCCTGGATCCTCCAGCACTCATACAGGTATGTATATATATGTATATGTATGTATAGTTATGCACGTCCATGTACTCACACGCCCACATCCAAGGAAATCCCAACCAGAGGAAACACGTAAAATTTTCTTCCTTAACAATAAGTAGGATTTTATACCTTTTCCTCTGCTCGCCAGAAATCTCTGGCACATGTTGATTGCTTTCACCAGCCCCAATGTAGTGGACATGTCCTACCCTCAACCAAAACAACCCCGTCTCTCCCACTCTTTCTCTCTTTGATTCTCCAGGAGGGTAGCTTCCTCCCGTATCTCTTGATCCCTCCTTCATTGCTTGGCATATTTCTTTAGCCCCCCTCATTAATTGCTTTTCACATCAGCCTTTCCTTCACTCTTCCCTATATTACCCACATTTTTTCTCTTAACTTTCTCCCACATCCTTACTTTCTCCCTGATTTCCCTTTTTCAAATCCTGATTTATCTTTTGGAATTTTTCCCTCAAGACGGGGAAAACTCAGCCCTCAGCTTTTACCTATATGCATTATCTATCCTAGCATTCGCTCCATCCTTCTCGTTTCTTCACAAATTTTTCCCGTTCTAATCCTCTTCTTGCCGCCTCTTGTTCTAGTTCTGTTTTCTTCTTTCTTTCTCTCACTTTTCATCTCTTCTATTCTCAATTAAATTCTTTCCTTTTTTCTCTTCCTTGTTTTCTATTTCTATGCCTTGTCCTCTCTTTCTCTCTTGGTCTGTCATGTCACTCTTTTTCTGTTACGTTTTCTCTTTCTTCCTTTCCTTCTCGTACCTCTTTCTTTATCTGTTCTGTTTTCACTTTCTTTTTTTTTGTCATTGTAGTATCTCTTTTTTGTCTTTGTAGTATCTCTTTTTTGTCTTTGTAGTATTTTTTTTTGTCTTAGCCGTATCTCTTTTTTTGTCTTTGTAGTATCTCTTTTTTGTCTTTGACGTATCTCGTTTTTTGTCTTTGTCGTATCTTTTTTTTGCCTTTGTCGTATCTCTTTTTTTGTCTTGTCGTATCTTTTTTTTGCCTTTACCATACCTCTTTGTTTGTCTTTGCCGTATCTCTTTTTTTCTATTTTTCTTTCCTTGGTTTTTTCCGTAATGTCTCTCGATTTCTTGCATTCCTTCTCTGTCGCTGAATTTCTCTCTTCTTCTTTCTTTCTTGTTTTCCTTTGCATTTTCCTCTCTTTTTCATTCATTTTTTTACTCGAATTGTTCTCTCCGTTTTTCTCTGTTCCCTAGGAGTTTTCCTCCGTAAAGTTCCTCTCCATTCATTTCTCTCAATTCACCTCTCTTGCGCTTTCCTCCCCAAGATGGGTCCATGTATTTCCTTCTATTACATCCTGTGTCTTTCCTTCCATGTCAATGCTCTCCTTGATTTTCCCGATTTCTTTTTTTTTTGTGTTATTTTATGTTTGTAGTTTGGATGTACTTTGTCGATCTTTCTCCATTCTAGACTTGTCTGTCCTTTTCTGATGGCTTTCCCCCCATTGATCTTTTTTTCTGTCTCTCCTCCTGGCCCTGCTCTTTCTCATGTTCCCTTTTTCTGTTCCTTTCACCCGTTTCTCTCTCTCTCTGGATACATAAGACATTGTGATCTTTATCCTGTTTATCTTTATCCCTTTCATTTTTTTGGGTTTTTTTTTTTGCATTGATCTTTTTCTGCCTCATCTCGTATTCCCCCAATTCTTCAGTTGGCCTCATCCAGTCCTGCTCTTTGATGGGATCTAAACTGTGACTTTCTCTGTCAGTCTCTGACGCACCCTTTCACATTCAAAAACTCACATTCAAAAACTATGGCATCTTTGGCTCACTCCATTTTTTTGTGACGTTTCCCCCCGTTTTTTTCTGTGGAGGTTCTATCCGATTTGTATGCATGCTTACGCTCATTTATTCCTCCTATTCCTTGCTCCATCCCTCGAATTTCGCTATCAAGGACGAGTCCAATGCTACTCCATCCGTCTTTTTTTTCTTATTCAATTTCCCCTCTTTTCTCCTGACTTCCCTCCCTTGTCTTTTTTCTTCTTTTGTCTTCACCATTTGACACTTGATTCAGACACACGTGCTATCTTTGAATGCTGGATGATTGGGTCACATGACCCATTCTTTGTCCATGTCAATGACACGCGTGGAAGGACGAGCAGAGCTTTATCCACGATTTCTCTGGCAAATTCCTCTTGTAGGGACGCTCTCTGGTTCCCTTCCAAATATTTCTCCCTTTCCACATTTCCTCTGGATGACTTCAAAATAATCTATAGATACCGCTTCCCTTCTATGAAAAGAGTTCAAAGTCCCTCTAAAGCGCTGGGGTTCGGATTCATTTAAAATGTCCCCCTTTTTCCTCCCTCCAATTCCCACGGAAAGATGCTCCACTTCAATTTGATTTCTTTTCCTTTCTTCTCTTACTCCTTCCATTATTTCCACTCCTGTTTTTTTATTCTCTCCCTTGTACGTCTTCAAAAGGATTTGAACAAGGAAATACTATTTGGTGAACACACATGCACAGATGGGTCTGAAAGGGACTTGGACATATGTAGGTACAGGGAGAGTTAGACAAGTCATCGGAGCGAGAGGGAAAGCAACAACAAGTTGTTCCAAAAAGATTCTCTCCACGTGCCTTTCAACTCTCCCGCCGCCCCAGACCCTTTTTTTCCTAAGGGGGGAGGCGAGAGAGAAAGTCTTCTTTGACCAAGTCCAGTTTTGGGTAAACAACTCAAGAAGAAAGTCCCTTTGTTACTCACAATAAGAGAAAGAGTCAAGCATTGTGTGGGAGAGACCAAAGGATCCCAACACTTACTTGAAGCTATAATTAAAGTCTGGCCAGATTTAAAGGGAAATTATCAAGAAAAGGAATTTTCCCCTCTCGAAGAGTAGCTACTTCAAAAAAAAAACGTAGGACTTTGAAAGTCTAAATTGCTTTTGTCATGCATTTGTTTGGAGAAGGTAGATAGAATTGCAAAGGAAAAGTTACATCCAGCAAAGAGGTTAGGACATCAAAACGAAGCTAATTCAAAGATCAAAGAAAGAAGAGGAGGACGGAATCAGGGGGGAGATCAAAGGGGAAATATACATTTCCATGTGCGCAGGTAAATTCAGGGAATAAGAAAGGCCCGCATTATAGAGATGTGCATCCTCCAAATACAAAAGAATGATCATCTTAGGGGAAAGTAAATCTCGAGCGAGGGAAGAAAATAAAATAAGAAAACAAAAGTGCATGTGAAAGTAGATGGAGTCTGGAATAATATTAGGGGAATTTAAAGGATATAGGGATGAGGGAGAGAAGAGCATTTGGGCATTAAAAAAGAACAAGAGTAGCGGAGGAATGTAGAGAGGGATGGGTAATGTAATATGGGAAGGATGTGCTTGGGAAGGCAGAGGGAAGGTCCTGGAAGGAGATGACAGAGGAGGGAGAGACAGAGAGAGATGGGCCAGGAGATTCGATAGTTGCCGAGGAATAAAGAGGAAAGGACACGAGCTTAAGATGATCGGTCATTGTGGGAGACATTATTGTCAGCGTCTAATCCACTTGTATACAAGGCACAAGTCCAGAAAACATTACTCCTATTCTCCTACTTTCTCTCTGTACTCTCTCTATCTCTCTCGATCTCTCTCTGTTTCTCTCTCTATCTGTCTCTGTCTCTCTCTGTCTCCTCTTTCTCTCTATCTTCCCTCTTAGTGTACACGCACACCAGAGCTCCGAACTAATCGATTATTTCCAGGATTTGGTTTGTATTCGATTCGAATTTTGAAAATTCAACTTTTTATGGCTACCATTTGGATTCGGATTGATTGAATCGGATAATGCTCCCAAACTGGATTTTAAAATTGAACGAATTGCCATTTGAATTCGGTTTGCATTCGATTCTTAAATTCGAAAAATATTCGCTTCGGATTTGCATTCGATTCTTAAATTCGAAAAATATTCGCGTCGGATTTGCTTCCGATTCTTAAATTCGAAAAATATTCGCTTCGGATTTGTATTCGAATCCAATTCGAATCTAATCCGATATATCGTCTAAATCATAAATCTATAAAGTCGTCTGAATCATAAATCATCATAAAACTAAAGTTTTTTTAAAATTGTTCTAAGAGCCTTTCGCACCTTTTAGGCAAATTATGGAAAACCGTTTCAATAGAATAAATTCAATAGAATCGAGTATTTTGTGAATTCCTATCCGTGTTCGATTCGGATTCATTCATACTCATTCTATATGTAGATTTGTATTCGGTTTGGGTTCGTTTTAGGAAGCAATTTCGGTATTTGCCTGTACTCGTAATGGATTTGAATTGAACCGAATCCATAGCATTTGGATTCCATTGGGTTTGAATTGGGTTGAATATTCGAATATTATTTGCATTCGGTCGGAGCTCTAACGCAGAGAGAATGGACGTGAATTTGCAATCTTTTGTTCGTCTCCTCCTCCCAGACATTTCCATTCCCCTGGACTCTTGTATGGCTATACCTACCACTTACTTACATTTTTCCTTCCATATAATTTTGCCATGCATGCCAGGGCCGGAAAAAAAAGCACTCTCCCACACGTGCACAATGTCCAGCGTCCATTCCCTCTTATGTATAGGTCTCGTGTATTTCTCTGTGTATGCCCAATAACGCGTTTCACTTGTCAGTTCCAATTGGATTACGCCTCGGCCGGTTTCACAGGACAAGGAGGAATGGGAGGACAACGGAGACTGGACAACCATGGGCTCTGTGAGTGCTTTTACTTCATCAATTTATTTTTTCTTCCCTCTCTCCCTCTTTCACTCTCTCCCTTCCGCCCTCCCTACTCTTCTAGACCTTCCACTGTGGAAATTAAAGAGATTCACGGAGAGCGTAGGCAGAGGGAGGACATGAGGGAATTTCATGCAGAGAGATTGCGAGAGAGAGAGAGAGAGAATTGGAGGGAAAGAGTCAGAAATGGAGGGAAAGGGAGAGAAGATGAGAGAAAAACAAGTTGTCCCATTGAATTGTAAATTGTTTGGTGGAAGACCCAATGTCCTTCTCCTTCTTCTTGTCGTTCCTTCCATGGAACTTCAAAAGTGATTTCTCTTCTCCCCCAGCGATCGTCTGTCGCTCCTTTATTAAATTCATTTTATTTTCAAACTCCCTCCCCTTGTTTACTTTCTTCTCAATTCCCTCCCCACTTTCCCCCTCTTCTTATTTACTTCCATTACACCCCACTTTATTCTCTCTCCCCTTCCCCCACCAAAGAAGCTCCTATTAGGCTGGAATAAAATACATATGCTTAGAAGAAATGAAACATACACACAAAAGGGGAAAGACAATTGCTCCTTTTTTTCTCTCTGCATGACACAAAGAAGAATCTGAGGGCTGAGAAATTGCTTGAGGAAAGAAGCAAAAAAAAAAAAGGAGCACCCATGAATCTGGGATTTTTTTTTGTATTTTCTCCGTTTGTGGCTGGTTTTTTGTTACATGGTGGAAAGCATCTGTCTTGGATCTGCCACCGTTTGAGATAAGTCAAACTTTCTCTGGGATTTCACCTCTTTGGAGAAAGTACAGCATGCCGAGGGAAGAAAAAGGACGTAATGTGTCAGTAATTTCAACTGGCATTGTATGTCTAAATCAGAAGACGACTTCAAGGAAGAAAGAGAGAGACAGCGAAAGAGAGAGAGAAACAGAGAAATAGAAACAGAGAGAGAGAAAGAGAGAGAGAGAGAGAGAAAGAGAGACAGAGAGAGAGAGAGAAAAAGAGAGACAGAGAGAGAGAAAGAGAGAGAGAGAGATTCCGTCCATCATCTAACTCAACCTTGACACTGTAAAGAAAGAGAGGAGGTGGAGGAGGATTGCGTGGGCTTGTTTTTCTCCTTCCTGAGCTGGAAGAAATTGTGGGGGGGGGGGAAGAAGCCCTCCAAGGGAAGGATCTGGATGTGGGTGTCTATAAATGATTCTCTTCCTTTCATTCCCAACCGAAGGCCTTGTTTCCTTATTTTTGTCTCTCCCTCCCCAGAAATAATGAGGACGTAATGATGGTGATGATTAAACAATATGTTTTGAGAAGAAACCTTCCTCATGCAAGGCAACGAATACAACTTAATTATTCAACTCCTAGCAACCTTTTCTAACCCAAGACTTCAGCTCTCACCCCTGGAAACAATCAATCTACTAAATTAAGGGGTTGTTGTTTCGTGAGAAAAAAAGTGTGTGGTGGAAGGTAAGTGTATAGGGTTATTGTCATATAGAGAAGGGCGGAGAAGAACAAGGAAATTGTTCTACCTTCTAGATTGCATCATGTCAGCGATGGCATATTATACGAATCCCCACTCATTCCTCTTTAGACATTTTCCCGGAGGAAATCGACATAATCACAGTTTGCTTAGAAATTCACCAAAATAGCAAGGAATGGCTTTATCTCGAATGGCTGGAAGTGGGGAGAAAGTAAACGGGGAAATTTTGAAATAGCCGACGGATTTCCACATTAAATATAAATTTGAAACAGTTGCGTAAAGCGGGGAGAAAATTTAAAGACAAAGGAATAGCGAACCAATCCAGACATTTTGAGGGATTGGGCGGGATATTTTAAGAATTTTCGAAAAAGGGAAAGTTAATTAATGGTAACGTTCAGAGGCGAAACGCAAATTGGATAAACAAAAGTGTAGGCCAGAGAGCAGAAAAGTAGGAAAGAGCCCAAGAAATAAAAAGTGAGTACAGCTTATTACCAAGGAAAGGAAGGAAAAGTAGGATCACGAAGGAAATAGAGCTAACAACATGAAAGACATGACAAGCACGGGGAAGGAATGAAAAAAGGGAGTAAGTAGGGCGAGAAAAACAGGAATCAAAATGAAAGACTGCCATAAGAGAATACATGGGCAACGTTCACCGGCACAAAAGAAAGGAATCACGCAAGTAATAAGTCATAGGAGAGGGAAAGGATTCGCAAAAATAAAACCAAAGGAAAAAAAGAGGGAGAAAATGATGGAAGAAGAGATAAAAAGTAAGTTTGAATAAGAAAGGAAATGAGTTGTACCAACCCTCCAAGAAAAAAAGTGGAGGTGGAGATAGAGAGAGTGCGAGAGGGGAGGAGACAGAAATAAACAAAATGAGGGGATTAGAAAATTGAGGGAGGGAAAGATTAGGAGGTAATTTGCATTTGCGTGCAGTCATTATGCTTATGAGGAGGGAGGAGGGCTGTGGAAAAAAGAAAACTGGGAAAGAGGGAGAAAGTGAGGTCAGTTTGGATCCTTCCAAAAAAAAAGGCATTTTGTAGGAGGTTCACGTGTGTGTGTGCAAGAGATTATTTGCATGTGGAAATGTCGTAAGGGAGTTTATGTGTGCTGGAGGACGATAAGAAGGAGAAAGTCCCAAAGTTTCACCTATCTTATGCATGTGAGCTTTCCTTCCGCTCTCCCGCACTCTAAGAGTGAAGGGGAAGGAGCGCAATTTTGGAATAAAAGTATAATATAGGCATATCCCCGAGAAATGGAGAGGAATGAGTGGTTGAAAACCCTTTGGAAAATGTTATTGTAAAAAAAAAAGGAGGAAGGACTCATTTTCATGGGGAGAAAGCATTTTCTGAAATTATAAGGTATAAGTGAAAGTGAAGGTTGCCATTTCTCATTCTTATTATGATTAGCAGGGTTCTTTCTCCTTGCTTTGTTTTCTCTTCCTTTCTCTTTCTTTCTCTCTCCTTCCATTTTCTACATTGTCATATGTTGTAAGACTTTGTATCTATTTTCACTCCTTTATCTTAGTTCCTCTACTTTCTCCTTGTCCCTTTCATTTCTTCAGCTTCGCTGGCATTGTCTCATCCGCCAGTGGTTATCACGCATCTTCCACGCTTAATCATATTCTTCCCGTGTTCCTTTGTCTTCCGCTTTCTCCTTAAATCTCCATCTTTCCATACTCACTTTCTCCCGATTTCTACTCCACTACTTTTTCCAGCTTTTAGCTTTATTCTTTCCAGCCTTTTTTATACATCAAGGATATTTTTAGTTGAACATTATTTCAGTTATTTTTTTTTGTTTCCCACAGATTTCCCTATTTGCAATGCATTAATTGCTTTTTATTGATTTTCTCCGCCGTTTTCTAACATTGCTGATCCCATGTTAGATATTTGTGTTTGGTACATACGTTTGTGGTGCTTTCACTAATGTTGCCTTGCTTTTTTATATTGATTTTGTATTTATTCCAGCCATTATTTAACTTTATTTCGAACATCCATCTCTCAGATATGACCGTAGTTTGCATATTTACTGTGATATTGTTTGACTTTCTTTTGTGATTTCCCCTGTTGTTGTCTTCAAAATGTCCTATTAAAATGTGGTCATGAGCTGTAGCTGGTTAGAACGTAGAGTTCATTGAGCCGTGAGCCCGTCCCCATGAACTTGACTGACCAAGGTGGAGAGGGAAGGCCATGGAGGAAATCCTGCAAATGAGACGAAATGTATAACAAAATACAGAGGACATCTCATGAAAAATAAAAGTTTATTGTGAGCAGAGGGATTTTGTGGGGTGTGGGACAGTGTAAAAAGTTTGGCTCTTTCCCCCTTTTCACACTGCGACTTTTAAGTAATTAGTTTTTCCATTAAGTCAAGCTTGACAGCCCAGGTATTTTGTGCATGTATACATCTGCACATGTAGGAAGGAGAGGTATAAATAAGTTCAGTGTACTGCAGTCAAGGAAAAGGTTTGTGAGAAAAGGACTTTCCCTCTCATTGTCCCCTTTCCTTTGTCTCTCTCTCTCTCATTCCTCTTGTTATTTTTATTTCCTCTATTTACCTACTTTTTTTTCACTTTTTCCCTTTCTTCCCTCTCGCACAATTCCTTGTCTAAGGAGTTTCCCTTCTCCTTGGGACTTTCTCCTTCTCCCTATCTCTTTCACTGTCGGTGTCTATAAAGAATTTCCCTCCTGAGAGATATGGATGTCAAGCTTTATGTAGCGTGATCCCGGACAGTAAAAAGGCCGGTGTAACCAGCGCGTCTCCCTCTTTATATTTTTCCCCTCTCTTCCTACTCTATCCATAAACTCAGCCAGCTAAAACCCATTCATTCTGGTTTAGGTTATTTTTCCCCGACTATTTCTCTCTCTCTCTCTGTCTCATTCTTTTTTTAAAGGGAAAGTCAGAGGGAAAAGTTGGAAAATGTATACATACGAAAGGGAAAACGTCGACGACCTCAGGTGTGTTCACTTTCCTTCGCTTTCACCAGTAGGATGCATTTTTTACTTGCCTAAAAAAAAGGGTAAATACGGGCAAAAAAGGGAATTTTGAAGGCCAGGGCAGAGTGAAAGGAAAGAAATGGTGTCAAGTCAGAGATTTAGGCAAGACGTAACATAAATGCACCATTTTTTCTAGGGCAATTTATTTCCTGGGTTTCAAAGGGGAAGTGGATAAATAAGAGGCAAGTTACACCCAGCTTTTTCAAGGAGGAAAGTGGAGGTCGTCGTATTTATTCTGCAAGCACGACGAAGATACAGGATCAAGTGAAATAAATATAACTCTTTCAATTCTTTCTCAGAAGACGTCAGGATGACGATCATTTTGTTGGGAAATTTTCAGGGAAAATAAATTCCAACAAGTTTGACGAACTTTCACGGCGTACCACAGGATTTTTTGTGAAGGTAAAGGAATTATTTGCACGCAGTTTCTACCACGTAAAAATCTCTCCGTATTGCCGTTCAAAGAAAAATTGGTTAGATCATTTTCCCAATAACTTACTTTTTGTAAAGACATTTCGGGAGCATAAATTCAGCTGTCTGCATGCGGATGACTGAGCTAGAATTTCAAAATATAACTACAGAAAAATGTTTAAAAAAAACCTCCAAATACGTCACTCTCCATCCCGATGAAAAGGAGTGAAAAATGAGAAAATGAAAAGCGGAAAAAATTAATCGCATCGCAAGGAATAAAGCAGGGACAGGAAGAAAAGTCAGTTGCTATTGCAACGTAAACAATTGGATTGGGTACAAGGAAAAATTGGCCTCATGTCACGTGTAAGAAAAGGAAAACAGGGAAAGAAAAAGTCCCTTATACGGCCATCAAGAGTCTCCCTATATTTCTTTCGCTACTTCCATCCTCTCGATATGTCAACCACAACTGAAAGGAGAAACAAGTAGGGTATGAAAATAAGTGAAAGTCAATATAGAATGAAGAATGCATGAAAAAAGGGAAGGGAACAAATTGGAGAAAAACCATGCACACAATTCCGTTGACGGAAGAGTGAATTTCCAGGAATTCGTCAACATGGATCAGGAAAGAGTGAGGAAAAACTGGATAAAAGAAAGCGGAGGAAGTTGATACAAAGCTCATGAGTGATGAGACGAAAGGGAAAAAGTAAATAAGTAAAGGGAGAAAATCTGTCAAAAGGAGAAAGGTAAGCTAATGTCTGCAAAAGGGAAAAATATTAGTTGAAGAAAGGTAGTCGCAAAATAAATTGAGAGAAAGTCAGTCAAAGTGAAAGTCACCAAGCGAAGGCGAATAAATGCCTGAAGAAAGTAGTGGAAACGGTGAGACTAAATGATAGAAAAAGTCAATGAAGGTAGAAGGAAGAAAAAGGGATCAAAGATAAAATTAAATGGATAGAAAATCCAAAAATTGAGAACAGAAAAGAGCAATTATTTAAGCCTCCCATGATCCACTTGTGTGTTACGTGATGTAAAAGATTACCGGCGGTTGCACAGGAGGAGACGCAATCATTCATTCCCCCGAGAATTTGTCAGGTTGTCATTTCTATTTTTTATATTTTTTACGTTTTACCTTCCATGTCGAATTCCTTCAAGGGAAGCAAAAAAAACTCCCATGGAAATCCGGTGTAAGTATACAAATGCATTTTTCTCTCCACGCCAGTCCTGGTAACAAACATTTGCTAGAAGTTTGTTCCCCACTAACACATTCCCCGATAAAAATTCCTTCCGTGCGCACTTGTGGGAAGTTAAAGGGAATTAATCTAAATATGGAAGTGGAAGGGAACTGGTTCATTCCTTTTTTTTATATAACATTTTCTTTGCAAATGGACAACCGCCGAAATTTGCAATTGCCAAACTTCATTTTCAAAAGCCATAAATTTGGAACTAAACAGATGTATGGAATACTGAATCTGTCATCAAATTTGATGTCAAACACGTGGCTTTCAGTGTTTTGAATAAAATAGTCTTCAAATATATTTTTGGTTCCAGTTTGAAGGTTTCCTGAAAAATTAGAGGACATTCCACATTGCATCTTTATTCTAATTTCGTTCGGTGAGATAAATTGCGCTCCCAAATTGCTCCTCCTCCTCCTCACTTTTTCTTCGGAATCTTCCGCAAATGGTTTCCCTCGTTTGACCTTGTCAAGGTGACATGTTGGTAGGGGATTTTGAACAATTACAGTTGGTTGGATCCCTGCCTTCTCTTCAAACAATGTACATGTATATTCTGGTCCATTGTTGTGAGAGCTCTCCTTTGTCTTCCATTTCCATCCTTCCCCCGCTTCATTTATTTCCAACCTCCATTTACATCTTCCTTTCTCTTCCCTTCGTTATCTCTGCCCAAGGGACTGGGAATTCTTCTATTTGTGCCTCTCTTAAGTAGCTCCTAATCCCGTCACTCTATGATGCCCCCCTCATTGTTTCCTCCGAAATCTCCTTTTTGTTCATCCGGAATACCTTTTGTCCTCTTCACAGTGTATCATTTTGTCTTTAATTTACCTCGCGCCTACTTTCCCTCTTCCGGTGGGCCTTCTCCGGGGGCGTTCCTTCCTCCAATTCTTCCTCCAATTCTTCCTTCCTTGATATGTACAGAGTAATAATGTACATACATATATGTATCTATAAAGCCGGGAAAATATATATTCCCTTCACGCCATTGTGAGTGTGCAATAAAGGGGAAAAAAGAGGAGGAGATGGGCACGTTTTCCTCCTTTAGCCTACGAAAAAAAACAGAAACTTTATGCATTTTTAGCATGGTAATAAATTAGAAAGGGAAGAAAAATGGGGGGATTATGTATATAAGAATGGGAAGATTATATAGAAAACAGCTTTCATTATGATTTGTCTGTGATTGACCCTCCACCATTCCCCGGCATTGTTCGGAAACAGTATGAGGGAAAGCTCTTGGCCAAGTTGGCCAGAATCTATCCATTCATTATTTTAGAGTATGTCTCCACCGGAGGCGTAGCGAGGGGGATGGCTTCGTATCAATTTTGCCTCGTGCTGCCATATGACATTAAAAATTACTCCTTTCATTCATTCCTCCCCGTCCTCCTCTTTTGCCTTGAGCTCCAAAAAAATGCTTTCTTGATTTTTTTTACCTTTTTTTCCTTTCTCTCATTTTCCTACACTCTATCGCTCTTTTTTCCCACACTCACTTGTATACTGTATTTTTTTTGATAGATCAAAGAGCGGGAGGGAAAAAAAGAAAGTTTTAACGCGCTTTACAATCATAACTGAATGCAAACCGTTTTTTCTTTCAATGAATGACAGGCCTAGGGTTTTCCGGCCTCGCTCTATTGCCTTTATTCATCCCTTGTCTTGTCTTTTCTCTCTCTCTCTCGCTTTCCTCTCTCTCTCTCTCTCTCTCTCACTTTCCTCTCTCTCTCGCTTTCCTCTCTTTTTCTCTCCTTTCTTTGCCTTCCTCGCCGTCTTCCTTTCTCTTTCTCTCTCTCTTTACCTTTTGTTCTGGGCTGCTTCCTCCGCTTCTACATTTATCGATTCCTCGCCTTTGGCTTCACAGTTCACCGGGTGGTAATCACTCGTTAGTCACCCCTTTCTCTCGGCTTACTTTTCTCCGTTCATCTCCTCTGCTCTCTCTCTTTCTCTCTCACTCGCTTTCTCTCTCACTCTCTCTCTCTCTGGTACAAATTACAAAGAAAAATATTGACACACTCTTCACTTTTCAATTCCTTTCTCTTCAGCACTGATCCCACGAGGTGACTTGTACATAGGTTGTTGAAATATTATTACATTTTGTCTCTCTCCCACTCCAGATTAAGAAACCCATGTTGGGACTCTTGCTTTTGCAAATTTTTTTTTTATTTCCTCAGACTCCATTTTTTTCCTTTGTGAATTTCCCTTTTTCCTTGTTATTTTGTATCTGCTTCTGTTTACATATTTCACCCCTTCCTTTTCCCTCCAATTTATTTGGTCTGTGGATTTTTTTTGGGGTTGTTCAAAAGTAATGGAATTTCCCCCCTTCACAGGCCTTTCACAAATCTTTTCAACTCGCAAGTGTTCTTCCCTGAACTAATCAGTTACTCTCCCGCAGAAACGGGGTAGGAATTGGTGGGAAGGGATAAGATTGGAAGAGGAAGGCGAGAGGATATTGTGGATGTTTGAAGCTTGGGATTCCGGGGGAAGATTCTCCCGTAATCTTTGAAGAACTTCAATCATACACAAACATTATTTCTCCCGCATTGAGGAAAAATGGGGGCAAGAAAAACAGGGAAAAGGAGGGAGAAGGATGGGGCCGAGGAAATTGTATGGTGGCAATTTGTCCTGGAGCTTTATTTAATAATAGGAGTAATGATGATAATAATAGATGACGGAGTGGAGCAATAACTAGTAGTAGTTTGGACGAGGCTGAATGGGCAATTATGAGTGTATTGTGTCTCCATGGAAGAAAGAGAGTGAGAATTTCTTCACATTCCACAAGAACCTGGATCAGACCTAAAAAAAAAAAAAAGACGGAGAAGAATCTCCTTTCATTCACCGCCAGGGAAAGATTAGTTTTCCTTTTATGTTGTAGCACACAGTTTATTTTATTTTTCACTCAATTTTTACTCATTTTTCCCCTCCTTACAATCACATATAGTATGTGGAAGGCATTGTGCCCGGGCTGGATGTGGGACTTCCCCTTGAGTTAAAGGGAAGTAAAGGGAGGAGGTGCAGGGAGAGAGAAAAAGTCGGGAGAATTGAGTAGGCGGGTCATATCCACATCATAATAATATTATTAGCAATAATGGTAATAGCAATCATTGTAAGGCTCTGCCATTGGGAAACCTTGATGGTCCCCACCGCAAACGGCCGTCGGATGTGGGGAAAGAGAGCACATTAAAGGCGGGAATGCTAAAAATGAATGAAACCTTTCATATTCTCCATTCTCCTATAGCCTCCTCCACATTCCCTTTCGGAGGAAGGTCGTCAATCCCAGAAAGGAGCTCCGGCCTACCTTTTCAACGCCCATATGGACAGACTGGGTAAGAGTGTTAATGGGCTTTTGGAAAGGAGGAGAAATGGCTGTAATTAAATGGCTACAGACTTTCAATCCCAGAAACGCTCTATCTATCCACTTTTAATTCACTCTTCCAGACCTTCAAGGGGCAGGAGAGACATTTGAAAGAGAGAAAATAAAAGGGAGAAATAGTGACCGAAAAACAACAATAATAATAATTCTAAAAACAAAATATCTAATATGCCATGTAAACAGAGACTTTTCATCATATTCATGCTTGGCAGCAGCGAATTAGGCAATCCGAAAAAATTTGCATCCGAAAAAAGCCACGGAAATGCCGTAACCCCTTTATTCCAATGCATTTAATTCCTTCTCTTTTTCCCTAAGGCGCTCTGTCAACAAGACACAATCAAATAAACTGAAAAAAAGGAAACACCATTGAGCCAAGTAAGACCAGAGGGAATGAAATGAAAGGGAAATGGTGAAGAGGAAAGAAAGCGAGAAATGCACCCAAAAAAAGGAGATACTCAGGAAAACGGGAGGCAACAGCCCAGAAAAGGGAAAATGCAAGGGAGGAATGATCTGGAAGAGGAGGAAGGATAATAAGGAAAAGTTGAGGATTGGGAGATGAAATTATGCAATGCCGATAGCGATACAAATGACTACGGAGAGACAAGGAGAAATACGAGGGTAGAAAAACTCGGGGAAAGGCAGGGAGAAATTGGAGAGAAAATGGAGTTTGTAAATGAATGTGTAGTGAAGCAACATGATTTAACATGCTTTTCTAATAACCAAGCAGTGTGTTAAACAAGGAGGAAAGAAAAGGCTGGAAGTAGAAAAAAATATATTCGAACCCAAGAATTCCATTTCGTTCCGGTGACAAGTTTATATATAGCTCACATGCCAGGAGCACATATGTATATGACTGTATTCCAATATTTCTCTCTATAATATGATATAGGAAATAAATTTGACATTAGCACACGCACAGGTTGTTCTGTCTGTTCGGAGTCCCTCTCTTCCCTTCTGGGATTCCTCCTCATTCCCAGAGCTTTCTTCTCTTTTCCCCTTTATTCTTACACTTTCCCCCTTCTGCCTCCGTTTGTTTCCGACCTCTAGTTTTTCACTGTCCAAGGAAGGGAATTCTCCTCTAAATTCCTTCCACCGCACCATTTTCTTTAGTTACTCCCAGCTGGAGTGAAGGGGAAAGCTTTGCCATCTTTGCGCCTTCCCCCAAGTTACTGGACGGACCCCTTGCTTTCTCCACTTTCTCCTCGTCCTTTAATCTATTTCAGCCGTCGTCTGCCTTCCCACTTGCTGTTTCTGTTTGGCTTTTCCTTGTTTTTCCAGACGCCTCAATAATATGTGACAGGTTCATGAATCTTTTATTTTTGTTTTTCAAGAAATTCTTACTTTTTCTCCGTCTTACATTCATACATTGTAAAACCTTCCGTATTTCGTATTTTAATTTTTAATCCCGGGCTTGATCTATTTTCTCCACAGGTTTCTCAATTTTCTCCCTGAAAAGTTTCCACAAACTTTCGTCTTGATTTTAGCCGGCCATCTACAACTTTTCCATTCTCCCGTGACTTTCCACTTAGTCTGCGAAGTGTCATTAAGATGTGTCCTCACTTGGATTTTTCACTTTCTCCCGGGACATCCTTCCAACTTTCTCCCATTTCCCTGGTCCTTCTTAAATATCAACTGGCCATTATTCCTATGTCGGCCATCTCCTTTGATTAAGTCCTCATTCCAGACTCATGTCCTCAGCATTGTATTTACACAAACACGGAAGCAAAACTCCTACAACAGCTCCTACGGCGCTTTCCACCAGCAAAGAAAAACGCTCATATTACAATTTCACATTTAAAAGTCTCGCCATAATCATAGAAAAAACTGATGCTGGAGGGAAAGGCTTAAAAAAGGGTAATGTGGGGCGTCTAGTGAGAAAAGAAGAGAGAAAGCTCGTGAAATAGAAACTCTTCCAGTCCTCATCTTTGTTGTAATGGAAAGCATGGGGCCGGCAGGGCGATGACAGAGAGCTTGGAGCAAGGAGTGAGTAATAATAAATAATAATAATAATATTATGGGACCAACTGTGTGTACGTGGGCAATATTTAGCCATAGATTTGTCCCCCCACTCTCTTTCATGACCATCATAACGGCACACACGTTTCCTTTTTCTTCCCATTTTTCTCTCACATTTCCTCCTTTCATCTCCTCCAGGCCTGCACATTCCACTCTGTCCCCACATTTACTTGCTGTTACGGACCTCCACTAAAAAAACAAGAGCCAAAGAGATGATAGAAATGCATCCCAGAAGATGATAAAGGGGAAGAATGGCCGTCGCACGCGGGGAAACTACAAAAGAAAGGAGCAGAACTGGTTGGAAGCGAACCTTGAATTCAAATTAAAAGACGGGATGGAGGAAAGGAATACGCAAATGGGAGGGAATCCCGCCATCTGAGCCGGTGAAAGCAGGAAATGTGTCCATGTTTGGGACGTTTGAAAAGAGTAAATTAGGATTTGAGGGGGAATTAGCGAAAATAATTGAGAGAAGCAAGGATGTTTTGAGAGGAACGATGAAGGAACAAAGGAAACTAGCAGAAATCGCGAGAAGCAGAAGAAATATTCGAGTAAAACTGGAGGGAAAAAAGGATAGATAGATAGATACAAATAGAGATAGAAAGAAGAGAAAATAAAGGAAACGAGGACAAAATAGAAAGGCGTTAAATGAGACGGCGAGAAAGAGAAGTTGGCAAAAACAAAGCAAAAAATAAAATAGAGTAGGTGAATAGCTCGGGGAGTCAGATAGATTTTATGCTTGGCCGTAATAAATAAAGGTGGGGTAAATTGGTACAAGA
>JAQGBT010001089.1:0-36362 GCA_034698585.1 Disparrhopalites patrizii
TTATTTTTATTAACAAAAACAAACCAAACACAATTAAAAACAAAGTTATTATTTTTATTAACAAAAACAAACCAAACGCAATTGAAAACAAAATTATTAACAAAAAAAAAACACAAAACACTGGCTTTACCAAACAAAAAACAAAATTATGAACAAAAACACAAAAGACGCAAAACACTAGCTTTACCAAACAAAAAATAAAACCCCATATTTTCTGAAAATTGTAAATTTACAGATACAAAACAAAAAACAAACTTACAGCCCTACTTATACCACAATATACAGAATAATAGAATTGTTTAATTTCAGTGTAACGCCATTTATTGAAGAGCCCCAGTCACGGCACCGTCACTTGACAGCCCATCCTTCGAGACGCTGATGAGTTCCTCTAATCACCCCGCAACATTTCCTATCAGGGAATATCCCCTCCACGTGCAATGTACATATTACACCTGAAACGGCATCCATACAGATTGTCTTTTTTTAAGCCGATTACATCCCAAATCCCAACCCTTCAGATACACAAGAAAGCTCCCAAAATATCTGATTGGAAAGCCGAATCTAAGGATATCAGATTGCGCAACAAAATCCAATGAAAGATAAATCCACCGCCATTGGAATGACCATAGAATAATTAAAAAAAAAGACCGTGAAACTAAACTGGGATGAAGGCTATTTAAACCCTGTTGCCATTCCAGTTATTCCAGAAGCAGGCGTATTCCACCTCCAGTAACATTCCATGGGTAAAATGGTCCCACAGAATTTTCTGGACATTAAGACAGATATTCTGGTGTATCTTTGAACGAATTTGTCAACATGGTGGAACCACACCTCCTTCACAAGTGGGTTGGTGTCTGTTTTGTTAGAGCCCATATTTAAAAAAAAAAATAACGTCGTACAATTTGAAACGTGTAAACAAAAGAATTAGTAACTATATACGTATGTGAAAAAAAATGCCCAAGAATTCCGGCAACTACACCAGCATTGATTTGGGTCGCAAAAGCGGATTAAAAAAAAAATTAAAACTAAAGTAAAAATGCAAAGCACATGACCATTTTTGTGCGAGGACTCAGGGCATTTTTTTTATTGCAGGGGACCTCGTGTAATTGGTCCATGGCACTGTCCTGGCCCTGTAAACTCCCACTAATTACAAGAAGAATCCACTTGGAGACAACCACTTGACGGACATTTCTTATATACATGTCTGAATATAAATCTCCCGTATTAAAATAGTCACATTTATAGTCTAGAAATACATCCTAATTCTGCCTTTTTACATGGGGAATTGGGGAAAGAAGGAGGAAAGTCTGGCAGAGCAAGTGTATCGGGAATAGACAATATTAATAGGGGATTATCTTTTTTTCTATCCTCCTTTTGGATGCACTCACGTCATTTTATGCCATGTATATGGTATACATATATAGTTATATCTAAATATATTTTTATCTCCTGAGTCAATATGCCCCGACTGTGACGATGTAGTCCAGAAAAAAAAAAGGACAAGCCAAAATTGAAATGCATATTTAAGGATGGACATCTATTCTCTTATCCCCTTGGCATGGGTGAGACATGGAGAAATTGTCTTATCTGTATTATCATCACTTTGGTGAGCCTGATAAAATTACTTATTGTGGAGGATTCGCCTCCCAGCCTTTCAGTTCCTTTCCTACTGGCCCCTCATCCATTTCTCGGAAGCGATTTCTGGATCATATATGGGAGACATTTTAATTTATTATTTTTCCTTTGTGCCTCTAATAATCAGTGAAAAATATTAAAACAAACGCCCGTGATTTTCTCCCGGGGACAATTAAGACTATTTCCGGGAACGTTTATTCTCTGGTTTCTACACATTTTTTCAGCAAAAATATCCCGAGATTCATGCTGGGCAATTGAACTGGCAGTTTAAGAGTGAGAAGACACTATTTAACTAATTAATAATGACTAATTATACCTGACCTGAGAAAATCTCCAATAAAACGTGTTTTTAAATGACAATTTGAACTCTGAGTTGAATCCAGTCGGATTTAAACAGGGACTTTTGGGAAGCTTCGTGACCAATTTCCCTGATCCCGCCAATGTTCTGCTACTATTTAGCAAATTTTTCTCTTTAAATTCAATTTAGCCCATTCCTCAGGGATCATCTAATTGGTGGGACAAAAATTCGGACAAAACTGGATATTTTAATGATTGTGTAGGATAACAATGTGCACTGCCCAAGCGAAGGGTGTGACTGAAGGGCTACAAAAATAAATATTATAAAGCTCAAAAGTGATGGTGGGTGACATAAGAAAAGGATAGAGAGAAGCCTTTTAAATATATCACAAAGGTTACGTGAATAGTTTTTTATTCCACTGATTATTAACCCTTTTTCTGGGCAACTTTCCCCCCTATTTATGGAGCCTCTTATGTAAGGCTTCATGGACCAGGAAGAATTTGTGCGTCGTTTTTAGCCATGTACAGCATGATGTAAGACGGCAATGGACACGTGCGTGGATTGTATAAAAAAAAATTCTTAAATGTCGTTGTCGTATACCTCCAAAATTTTTTTCTCTCTATTGAACATGTAATTAAATTGACTCCAATATTTTGACTATATTTTGGTGGACAATCTATAATGTGTGGCTATACATATATGATTTCCCCTTCACAGTGTTAACGGTTGCGTGAGTGTGTAATTGGAGATTTCTATACCAACAGCTGGGGCTCTATGCACTCAGCTGAAGAGAAACCTGCTCAACGACTGTTCACCTTGTAATATAATAGGAATGACAAAAAATAGGTTTATATAAGCCCATTATTTACATAGTTTTTATATACGAATATTTCTCTATCCCCATATTTTTTGCAAGGCTCCTTCTTTTACGTAAGGCCAAAAAATGTCCATCTTAGCATCAGGAGAGGAGCCTCCCAAGAGGATCTACTCACTCTCAGATACATTTGTGACTCTGGTGAATCAAGAGGAGCAAGAGGCCCAGATTTCGGAGCATTTCACTACAAATTCCAATAATTTTTCCCATCTTCTCCATTCCCCCGATTTCCACCTCCTCTTTGACTCGGGGCTCCACCCGGATTCGGAGGGGACGAGACGGGAGGAGGAAGAAGAGGAGGATCAAAAAGGGAAGAAACAGGAGGAAGCCCCAGAAAAAAGTTTATGGTTCAATAAATTCCGGGAGGAGTTGACCTGGAAGAATGAGTCCAAATCCTGGCTCATACACCCCCAAAATAAACTGAGTTTCCGGAGGAAAGAAGGGGATGAAGGGGGGACGACGACCACGACGACGGATGAGGAATGCCATCATTATGAGAGTCCCCAGAGGAATTTCAAGGATAGTACTACCAACAGTAATAATAAGAGGAGAACCCGATTTTCCAAGTGGTCCTCCCGGGTTAAGAGGGAGGAGACAAAATTACTGAGGAGATTATTCCGTCATTTTAGTAGCCATAATAATAATAACAAGGAACAACGTGTGATTGAGGAGCTAAATAACGAGTTAAATATCAATAATAGTGATTACGATAAGCCTCATCCCCCCACATCCGCGCAAGCTCTGACGACGCCTGATAGTAATCCGGGGAAAAAAGTACTGATAGTGGGGCCCACGACAAGGAGGAGTATCCCCATTCAAAATAATAATAATTACCTGGCCAGATCACCCAGACCAAAATTAAATCAGAGCGAGAAGACTGTTGAGGAAAAATGTCTGGCCTTTCATCAATCTGTTGAAGAATTGGGGGAGATGGAAGGAGGAGATGAAGCTGGACCAGTCTCTCGATCTTTACCAGAGATGATCTCCTCCCATGATGATCATCCCATTATCATCTCCACCGTAGACTCCGACCTGGATCGGGAACAGGACGAAGGAGCCCGACCACCTGGAGCCGACGATGATAAGGTTAAAAATATTTTTTTTCCGCAAAAAAAAAGGCGCTCAATTTTTATCTTCAAAATCCTCATTTAAAACGGGGAAAATGGTACTTCAAATTGATTAGATAAATCTATGTAAATTTTTCCCCGCCCAGATTATTCCCATTGTTCAAGTATATTTTGCAAACTAAAAAAAAACGGAGAGAAAAAAAACTCGTGACTCTTTGAGCTCATCAACTAGTCACATGAACAAACCTCCACAAAAGGGTTTAATCACCAAATAGTTCCTGGTTTAAATTCATTTTTTTTATTCCTTTTTAGCCCAAGCTAAAACAAGTTGGCTCCGAGGATGAGACTTCCACTTCTTCCTACTCAACTGCTGAAGAAGATCAGATTCATTCGGAGGAGGAGGATGACATGGATTTGGGTGGAAGTCAAAGTTATCAGGAAGGTTTTAGAACTCCAAAGACATCCATTTCCGCGTCCAGGATGAGCCTGAGAAGCCCCGATTATTTGAGTCCCACAGAGAGTTTGACCAGTGAATTTGCTAGTTGCATGGATTTGAAGGGGTATACGAGTGAGGAGGGGCATGACCTGAGTGACCCGGAGACGGAGAGTACGGCCATTTTCCAGGGGGTGCCGAAAGAGGAGAGGACGACCAGTTTGGTGGACAGCACTTTGAGTGAGGATTTGTATGAGGACGGGGACAGGATGCCCTTGAGGAGGCAGTCCAAGATTGAGATTTTGTTGACCGAGAATCAACCCATTGGACACAAGGAGCTCCAGGCTGTCTTTGATTGCTTTAAGGAGGATAATATTTCTAGGGGGGACTGTGTAAGCATTATTTTATGGTTAATTACAAAACAGTCTTGGTATAGTTCCTTATCAGTTCAAGTTCAATTTGCAAATATCAGTTTCGGTAACAAGCTCAATTTTCAAATTCTAAAAGTTTAGCTAACTACTTTCGTTTGACAATTTGAGGTTCTTGAATTTGAAAATGATTAGCTTATTTATGAAATGATTCGTTTACATATATAAATTACAGAGTTCGAAGATTTAAATCTTAATAAAGCCCGAGATACAAGTTTTTTCATGCCGAAACTAATTTTTTCTAAATCTATTTTTCGAGAAAAAAATCTATAGAATCTTCTTTAACTTTTGACGTATTTTCTTCCTTCCAATTATGTTCTAACTTATAAATCTTATAATGTTTTTGGTTAGTACACAATGTCCTTTGGCACCTTATGTATTTGATTGATAAAATTGCAATTCAAATCGCAATTATACTCGCGAATTTTAACTGTGGGTTCAATTCTGTTTTCATTTTTTTTAATTCATTCCTGGATTACGCTCAATTACGATGATAATTCCAATGGTAATTCGGAACTTTATTAAACGAACTGTAAAATTGGTATTATGTCCTTTCGTTTTTCAACTGAGTTCGAATTTTGATCAAATGCCGACTTCAAAATTCAATTTCAAGTACAATTTCAAGTTCTAAATGAAAGTGAAGTAAGGACTAAAGAACTCAATTGTGGATGCCTAAATTTGTTGCATTGTTGTTTTTTAAAATTAAGTTGTGTTAAATTAAAATTGTTGGTTCTTTTCAAAACTGCTGACATAAAAAGAAGGGAAGGTCAGCACAAATTATGATTTTTTTAAAAATTTATAGGACACTCTCTTGGAAAGCTTGGGCGTAGCGCAACGGCGCGAGGACTTCCAATGGGCGCTTCACCAAATGGGAGGATTCAATGCCCTGCTCGTTTTATATGCAAGGGTATGTCCATAATAGACACAAATATACATATATAGATTTTTACATATATAGATACAGTCCACTCTCCCTATAACAGCACCCTATCTGCACCAGGAAAAGTGCTCTTATAACGAACTGCTGGTATAGAGAATTAGTTAAAAAAATATTAATATTTACTATAATTAAGATTATTTTCAGGCTGAACTTTTATAATTTTCCAAATTCTAACAATATTTACACAATTGAGCGTAAATACTTACATTTTAGTAAAAAAAAAAGAATAAAATTGTGCTGCTATAAAGTCCTGGTGCTGTTATAGAGAAAATGTTGAAGGGATACCTGACTTAAGCGCTAATACTCTTATAGGAAGAAAGTGTTGTTATAGTGAGAGGAATGTGACCGAGGGAAGAAAATACCCTGCTGTTATAGAGTAACTGCTGTTATATGGAGTGCTCTTATAGAGAGCGCACTTTACATGGTAAAGCTGCAGGGGGGATTCAGCACTGTTGTTATAGAGTAAGTGCTCTTATAGAGATGGCCTGTATAGGGAGAGTCGGCTGTAGTTTTAATTAAGTAAAAAATTTAAATTCAAGATTTACATTTCAAATTTAAATTCAAGATTTACATTTCAAATTTAAATTCAAGATTTACATTTCAAATTTTAATTTATTCTACGTCTACACCGTGGCTTTTTCATCTACAGTCGAACCTCTCTATTACGGTTCCCGTTAAATCAGCATATTTTCCCCATTATAACGAAAAACCGTTATCGAGAACAGAATTTTCTACGTTAACAATTGGAGAAAGTTTTTGAGGGAAGCATTTTCAGCCACCGGTATAGGGAGGAAACCGTTATAAGGGAGCCCGTTATAGAGAGGTTCGACTGTATGTACTATAGGCAATTTCAATTTCTCGAAAGCCACCTTCATATTTTCCTTTTATCTTTCCAGGTCGTAGAGATCTGCGCCGACGACGGGGTCCAATCAAAGAGTCTCTCCCTCGTCCTGAACCAACTGCGAAATCACTACCGCCTCACAGACGGCCCAGCCCATCGTCAATATCACCTCATCCGCTTCGTCCTCAACTCCAAGAAATCCACCTTCGGCTTCAAAACCTTCATCCACCTCATGAATTTCTGTTTAAGTGCCAGCGGCCTCAAACTCATTGACTACCAACTCCTGGACACCTGCCTCCTCTCCTGTTGGAAGCAACTCACCCGCATCCGTTGCAAGGAAAGTGATGCTCCCACCGGGGCCAAAAGTCTCTTCGAATGCCTCCTCACCATCGTCCTGGATCTACTGGAAGAAGGAAATACTCACCGGGATTTGAATGCAGCCCTGTTGAAGGCAAATCATTTTAGTGAGACACTCCTCGCCATTTCCTACCATGTCATTATGGATGATCGGACCACCCTGTCCCCCGAGGATGCCCTGAGCCTGGCGGCCCTGATCCAACTCATTCTGGGGGAACTCATGGCCCCTCCCGATGCCTACGTGGCTGTGACCCTCCTGAAATTCGGCCTATGCCCTCTCCTACCCCGGGAATTGCCCCCTTTGCCCCGCAAAGACGAGGCATTCTTCATGTTCCGCAAATCCCCGCCCCTCTCCGTCGCCTCCAGCCGACACGCCTCCTTGAAGGACATTAAAGAAGCGGAGGAAGCCGGAGAGGACCGAGTGGCCCGAGCGGGATCCGACCACGATTCCGATCCCGAATCTCAACAGCCTCCCCCCCAAGAATTTGTAAACGCCCCCAGAAGTCGTAGTGGG
The DNA here is from genome assembly GCA_034698585.1 of Disparrhopalites patrizii. Lineage (NCBI taxonomy): Eukaryota > Metazoa > Arthropoda > Collembola > Symphypleona > Sminthuridae > Disparrhopalites > Disparrhopalites patrizii. The sequence goes on from JAQGBT010001089.1 coordinate 7,388, forward strand.
AGTGTCCAGGCAGGTGGGGAGGACGTCCCGGAGATTCTTGGGATTCAAAACGGGAACTCCTCGGAACTCTTCCTCCCCCAGGAGGAACCGGAAGGACCGGAAGGATCCTTTGCCGCCACCTTCCAGGAGGCCCTCATCGAGAGTGTGATGTCCATCCTCCTAAATGCCCTCTCAATCCTCCCGGACAATGCCTTCCACTCCGTCGTGAGTCCCCAGATGAGTGCCTACCTTTTCGTGGCCTATTGTTCCCATCCCAAATCCATTATTAAGCAACTCTCCCTCAAGCTCCTTAGTGCCTACCTCACCCGGGCAAAACATCCCGTGGTGGTGGACTTTCTCAAGGGCAAAGGCTTCTACCTCACCAGCATCTACGTCCAGGGTGACCCAGAGGTCGCCCCGTTGTGCCTTAACATTTCCTTGGGATTCGGGCCCCTTTCGTATCCCCTAATTATTGGACATTTATACTCCAATCAGGTGGTTAATACCGTCATGGAATGGGCTCATGAGGATGAGCCTGGAGTGATCCCCGCCCTCCTCCAGATGGGCCTCCTCCCGGCGATTTTTCATATTCATTCCTCCCATACGGAAACACCCATCCAGAAGCCACTCCATAATCTCCTGTCCATGGTGACCCGATTTTGTGCCGTCCATCCGAAGGATGACCCCTGGAAGGCACTCCTCCTCCCGGCCCTGGAGAGTGGCTATGGGACGTCCCCATTGGTCCCGAGGATCGTCATGGAAGCCACGGAATTCCTCCGGCGGTACAAGAAGACGGAATTACGGAAGGCGGATGCGGCCGTGAGGCTCCAGTGGCTCCTGGAACGGGCTAGTGTGACCCGATTGGGATGTCATTTTGATAAATGGCTACTGAATATTTATACGCTTCATATCATGGAAATGGAGGAGTCGGAGCAGACGGAACATTGGGTTTATTTCGTGAAGAAACAGAAAAAGAAATTGAATTATCTCTTTGGCGTCTTCCTCTGCCGGATATTTTCTTCGGCCAAGTACAACATGGAATTTAAGCATTACGCCATCCGTGTCCTCTTGACCTTTTGCCCCCATTTGATGAATTGGCTCCCGAAGGTGGTGAGATGTGAGGAGAAGATTGAGCGGTGTTTCACCGCTTTTATCCGGATCTTTTTCAATCAGGCGGAACACAGGACAAGGAAATTGGAGCCACATTTGCGAACTCCCAGTTTCCATTCTTTGATATCGGATAGTGGAAATTTGACCTTGACCCTTCAGATGGCTGGGCTCCATGCACGACATTCGGTTGCTGCCGCCCCGGGAATTCCTGGAGGGGACGGTGAGCATTTTGAGACGGAGAGTGACCCCGGAGGTCATGGATTGTCGGATGGGGCGATTCGGGCCAAATTCGAGAATTTATTGGTGGATTCCGGGATCATGTCCCCCACGAGCAACTTCTCCATGTTCTCGGCGGACTTCCAGAGTTTTAAGTTGTTGCTGGAAACGCCCTCCAGTAGTGGGGTGAGCGTGGGTGAGTTGAGACTTTGTGTGAGTTATGTGGAGAAGTTGAGACTCCCGTTTTTGCTGGGGACGCACAAGCACGTTGTGGGGAAGGAGATTGTGTCAAATTGCGCCTATTTTGATGGAGTATTTACGGCCGTTAATAAATATGCCATGGACATGTTGGTGAATGTGGCGAGGTCCAGGACGCAGCAGGAAGTTGAGGTGGCGAGGAAGATGTGCGTGCAGGATGAAGATGTTTTCACGGTACAGCAATGGGTCAATGTCCTGGAGCAGGTCGTTCATCCAAGGGCACCTTGGCACTTTGCCGAATTTTACCCGGGGTAAGTTAGGATTCAATTTTTCCCGCAAAAACGAAGAGTTGAGCATTTGTGTGTTCATTGCAGTTTGCATGAATGTTCGCATACATTAGGGTTGCGCAGGTATTTTGAATCGCACATGCGTGCATCAGTGTATGTAGATGCTTTAATTATTTATTTGTATTTATTTACCCATAACTTGTGTATAATTTAAATTTGCGAAAAATTTCGATTTGTGCATAATTTGAACTTGCACAAAATCTAAATTGGCGCATAATTCCGCGTTTCTGTAATTTAGGTGTCAGGATAATTTAGGTTGGCCCATAAATTGTATTTGCGCATAATTTGGGTTTGCCCATAATTTAGGTTGGCCCATAAATTGTATTTGCGCATAATTTGGGTTTGCCAATAATTTAGGTTGGCCCATAAATTGTATTTTCGCATTATTTGGGTTAGCCCATAATTTAGGCCTGCTCATAAATTGTATTTGCGCATATTTTAGGTCTGCCCATAAATTGTATTTGCGCATTATTTAGGTTTCCCCATGCTTTAATTGTCTTTGCGCATACATTAGGGTTGCGGATAATTTAGGTTTATTCATAATTTGAATTTGCGCATAACACAGGTGTGCCTATAATTTGGATTTGCTAATAATTTAGGCCTCCAAATAATTTAAGTTTTCGCATAATTTAGATGTGCGCACAATTTAGGTTTGCGAATAATTATAATTTGTGCGTAACCTATAGATTTGTGCATCATTTCAATTTGCGCAGAATTTTATTGTACGCATAATTAAGGTTTGTGGATAATTTAAATTTGCACATAGCCTGGGTTTGCGAATATTTAAAAAGTTTTCGGAATGATTTGGATTTGCAAAAAACCTTCGATTATCCGATGCGCGAGTAAATTTTGATTATCTCATAATTTATGTTTCAGCTAAATTTGCATGTAGACAAAGTTTGCGCATAATTTAAATTTTCGGGTAATTTAGATTTGCACTCAATTTGGATATGCAAACATTTTATATTTCCATATAATTTGGATTTGCGAAAAAATTTGGATTATAACGGACACAGTCCGTTTTAATTCGCGCATAATTTATATTTTCAATTATGCACACCATAAATTTACCTGAATATTTTGATATTTAATGTTCCTCTTAAGCGCATGAAAAAATTAAGTTTTCGCATTTGAATGAACAATCTATGTCGCTTAAACTTTGATCTGCGCATGTGCGTGTAAATATGTGTAATGTACTCTTTACAATCAAACTATGGTGATTATTTGCAGATTTTGGGCCCTAGATCAAAGCGAGGGTCCAGGAAGAATCCGCGCGCGCTTGAAGCGCGAACACCTGCGCGTGCACAGCCGTTTCCTTCTGGCAAAGTACAGGAAATCCGTGGCTCCCGCGCAGCCTCTAGATTACCTCTTCCATTCCCATTCCGCGGACGTCCTAAAGCATCCGCTAATCCTCAACGAAATCCAATTCATGCGCTTCTGCACGCGCATCATTCCCGGGGAGGAGCTCCAAGGCGAGATCATCCTCACGCAAGAAAAACTGACGTTCATTGCGGAAAATGCCCATTATCAAAATGAGAATGTGGAGGCGAGAAAAACGGCCATCAAATATTTAATGAAACGGCGCTACACTCTGGAAGATCGCGCCGTGGAGATTTTCCTGGAATGTCGAAGCTTTTTATTTGTCTTTAAGACCAAGAAGGATCGCGAGGAATTTGTTAATCTCCTGGGCTTGAAGACGACGGGGGGGAACGGGCAGATTCAATTTCATTCCGTGAATGCCACTCTCATGGAAACTTCCATTACATCCATGACCTCCCAGTGGCTCAAGGGTCAACTGAGTAACTTTGAGTATCTCATGTATTTAAATACTTGGGCGGGAAGGACTTATTGCGATTTGATGCAGTATCCAGTCTTTCCCTTTGTCCTGGCCAAATATGATGCTCCCACGTTGGACTTGTACGCCCATCCGACCTACCGCGATCTCAAGAAGCCCATGGCCATTCAGGATATCTCTAAGGAGGAACATTTTGTATCTACGTACAATGTAAGTAATTTTTTTTAAATCCACGTTTTCTGAATTGAAGAGTAAAATATTGAACAAAACACTAAACAATTTTTATTTCAAAATCAGTACCTCAAGCGTGAATGCGAGTCTGCGCCCTTCCATTATGGCTCCCATTACTCTAATTCGGGAATCGTCCTCCATTTTCTAGTCCGACTGCCGCCGTACACTCAGCATTTCCTCAAATATCAAGGTACGAAATATTTTCATGTGTTCTAGAATGTACTTATTTCTACGTTTAAAGCAAATTTGTTAGTGTATTTTAGAAGGTACATATTTCTGTTTAATTGAAATTTTTCAGTGTGTTGTAAAATTTGCATATTTATGCATTTAATGCATATTTTTAATATATTTTATACAATATTTGCTGCGTTTAATGCAAATTTTTTGCATTAAAATTAGTTTTTGATTTTTTCTAAATTTAATTTGTAAAATTCTGTCTCACCAGATGGCAGCTTTGATATCCCCGACCGCAGCTTCCACAGCGTGGAAACCACCTGGCGACTTGCGTCCAAGGAATCCAACACGGACTTCAAAGAGGCAATCCCCGAATTCTTCTACCTCCCAGAATTCCTTTTGAATCTCCAGCATTTTGATTTGGGAGTGAGACAAAATGGCCAGAGAGTCGGCGATGTGGTATTACCTCCCTGGTCAAAAGGAGATGCCCGACTTTTTACTCTGATTAATCGCCAGGTACGTTGGCAATCCTATGATCCTTTTGGTATAATTTCCGGGGAAAACTTCAGAATGTAAATCTATATTATATGTATTATAAATGAAATTATTAAATAAAATCATGCAATATCGCTGTTTTCACAGGCCCTGGAAAGCAGTCATGTACGGAAATATTTGTGCGACTGGATCGACCTCATTTTCGGCTACAAGCAAACGGGCAAGGCGGCGCTACAAGCTATTAACGTCTTTCATCCATCCGTAAGTGCTACAATTACCTGCATACAGTGGAGTCTCTATATAACAAAAGTCTCCTTACAACAACATTTCTCTATAACAACATTATATAACCATATAACATTGAAAGTTATTTATAACAACTTTTCCCTGTATAAATATTTTTGGCCCTTCCCTTCAGAGTTGTTATATCCACTGTAATACCTTCAAAATGCCCAATAAAAATTGTGATATATAAATCGAACCAGATTGCAATGTAGCCTTTAATATCGTGGATACTTATATACGCGACAGATTATGCATATCATTATTTTTTTTTAATTATTTTCAGACATACGAAGGATTCGAAGTGGACGCGTCCGGGGACGAGCTCCTCATGCGCGCCCGGAAGGCCATGGTGTCCACTTATGGACAAACTCCGAAGCAACTCTTTTTCTACCCGCACCCACGACCTTCCATTGTTCCGGAAGAGAAGTGTCAACTGGTAAATTATTAAACACTCGATATTGTGGCTTTTTTGGCTTGCAACGTTTTTTTTCAACTTTTTTTCTTCCACTGTGGTTTAAGTAGGGCGTTTTTAAGAAAGGATTCCAATATATAGCATTCTGAGCTATAACCAAAAACATATTTATTAAATTTCTCCTCACCGATTTCATACTATAATATTTTTTAAAACATACTACAGTTCACAAATGTGGCCATTTGCAGGTTATTGTGACCATTCACATCTTCAATTGTGGCAAACATTTATAATTATGAAAAATGTTTACTGTAAGTAATTACAGACTTAATATATGTAGGGTTATCCTGAAAGTCTGGTTGAATAATTCCGCAAAGTGGAGAAAAAAAGAAATAAAGGAGGTTAAGTTAATACTTGAATGGCCCCTGAAAAACTTCAAAATTTTTTAGTTCATAATTTAATGAATTTGCCGGCGATTATTAATGAATAATGTGGGCAGGCATTAGTCTTTTTAATTTCGCAACATTTTCTTTCATTACGCGTAGTTCTTGATTAAATTGGTGGGCGGCCGCAATTATTCAGATGGCTACAATTACAAGCTTTACCATAATGCAAAATTTTAAAAATAAAAATAAAATAAAAATTTAATTTGGACCCAAAAGGAGGTACTGGACACAGTGTGGGGAATCCGATGGGGCAGCTACGTGGGCTCTCCCGCCTGCCCTGATCTGGACGTGATTCATACCCGAGAGTACGCGGAGCCTGTGAGTTTATTTGAGACTAATTCCCGGGTCGTATTTTGGCCCTTCAATACCGTCATTTTGGGGGACAACGTGGTGGGCTACTGGAACGTGACTTCCATTCGTATCAAGACTAAAATCGTGTACAATTCCATTGGCGATGATGTAAGTTTTTTGACAAAATATTCGAAATTGTTTAGCTACTTGGTTATCTTTTCCGATTTCCCGATTCTCAATTCGGTATATACATAAACAAGTTCAATTAGGAGTTTTTTTTTCCTGCTGAAACTAAAATTTCTGCTAAATGCTTGTGAATTAATTATCGATAACCTTTTCTGTATTTTTTTGCTTCCAATTGTGTCCTAAATAACAGCGTAATCCCGTTCAATTATGAGTTTGTTTCTTGCTCAAGCTAACAATTTTTTATTAAAGTACGCTCAAGTAATAACTTCAATCAAAAAAATAAAAATAAATCATAATAAATACAAAGTAAGTAACTTTTTGCTCATTTTCTTGGTACCCATTATGTACGTATATGTTCTTAATTTTAACTATATAAATCTACTCGTTTATGTTATCATACAGTGTCCTATATAATTTTTAGCTACGCAACTTTATTTTTGAGGGAAAAATATTATAGTAATTATGATTAATTAATAAATAACAGATTACAGCGTGTCGTGGGACGACCAATTCCGTGTGGGTGGGTCACACCTCGGGTCGCATATCAGTATTAAAATTATCTCCGGATTCGGAGAAGGTGCTAGAAAGGACGGATTTGGTGGGACACTACAGGTCCATCAAGAAGATTGATGTTAATCAAGAATTCTCCGTGGCCATTTCCTGTGCGGGGGAGAATTACGCCATTATGTGGGACATTAACAAATATCCCAAGTGAGCCCTTCGAATATTTATTGTCTTAAGTTGAATATTCTAAATTACTTATTTTGAATTTCTGATTTTAAATTACTTATTTGTAATTGCAGGTTTTAAATTACTTATTTGAAATAACTTATTTTAAATTCATGATTTTAAATTCATGATTTTAACTTCCTTATTTGAAACTGCTGATTTTAAATTACTATTTATTTTAAATTGATTATTTCAAATTGCTGATTTTGAACTGCTGGATTTCAAATGGCGTATTTTACATTATATTTGAAAATGCTTATTTTAAATTGCCGATTTCAAATGGCGTATTTTAAATGATTTTGAAACTGCTTATTTTAAATTGCTGATTTTAATTGGTTTATTTGCACTTGATTATTTTGAATTGCCGATTTTAACTTGTTTACTTGAAATTACTAATTTTCAATTGCCGATTGTAAATTGCTGATTTTAAGTGGCTTTTTTAAAATTGTAATCAAATATGCTTATCAGAAATAGAAATTGCCGATTTTAAATGGCTAATATTAAATTATATTTGAAAATGCTTATTTTATATTTTAATAATGCGCTTAGTGAAATTTTTCGTTCTATAAAAAAAACGTTGTTTTTTAAACAAAATATTTGTTTTCCAGGATTGCTCTCATCAATGCAATAGAGGTCGAAGACTCAATTGACGACATCCACTCGTCTCGCTCCACAGGAGACATTGTATTACTGAACAAAGGGAGAAATCGTGTGACTCTGGCCACTATTAACGGTCATATTGTGGGATCATTTGAGCCGGAAGAGCAAGTGGACTCTGTCTGCCTCTCCTCACTGGATCCGGGACGAAATGTCAATGTCATGGCATTGGGATGTGATTACGGCGTTATTAGGTACAGATTTACAGATATTTTGAATCCTCCCATTTTTTGTTTTTCAAAGAGCTAAATAAATAATTAAAATATTTTATTTAAGAAAATTTGTATTATTCACCAGAAAATTTATCGGGAACATTTTTCTCCCCTTTTTTCAGATTTTATTCTACATGGGATCTGAAATTTGTCAACCAAATTAAAGTCTTGCCTCTCGCTTCTCTTGCAATTAAATGGTGAGTTTAAATTCCTCGAGCTTTATTACTATAGAAAAAACTACTCTCTCCATAACAGATTAGCAAAATCCAATGGCATTTACTTTTCGGGGGATTCGTGAGGACGGTTTTAGAGCGGAATCCGTTATAGAAATATCCGTTATAAAAAGAGTGGACTATTAGTGACGGAGGAAATTAATTTAATTTAATTGCTTTATTTAAATTAATTCTTTAATTAATTGCTAATTAATGCGAAATTAATTTTCTATATTTAAATAGTATCCGATATTCCCGGGATGGCCGGCGTCTCTACTGCATGTCGGACACGGATGAAGGGGCTGTCACGGTGGCTCTCCAGCTCTCTTTGGAATTCAAGAATCATTAATTAAAAAATTAATTCCTGGAGAAAATGTACGTAAATTCTCAGCCTCAACAGATGCTAAATGGCGCATGTCCTTATAACGAAGTCCATTGGATGCCCAACTCATTATGTGGGCCATATTTTAAATGTGATTTTTCCACTTTATCTATTATTATTCCTGTACTAATTACAAAGGAACACATAATCAGGATATATTTTAAAATATGTTATTGGTGCCTTTAGTTCCACCGGAAAAATGGTGGTTCTTATCGGAATTATCAATTTTTATGTATATATCTACTTATATGTATATTTCGTTTTTAAGTAAAACGTCTTCCCTCCAGATTTTATACACCCATATATGACAGCTTTATTTTTAGAATGAGATTTCAGGAGGAAATTAAATATATCAATACAGCAAAGCCTTGTTCAAGTCAGCTACTAAAATGTTATGGTCGTATTAAGTATGGTAATTATATTTTTGGTATAGCAATTAACTGGAAAATTGGGGTAAAAGGAAGTCTGTATTAACAATTAACAAATTATGTTTCAATTCTCTTAATTGTCTTGTTGACCTGTAATAAATCACAATTATTCCAAACCTCCTTTGTTACTATTCTTAGACCAGCCCTATATCCGATTTGGCAAGGGAACGTGCAGCTTACTTGAGAATGTCCTCACTATTTCCCATAAAAATTTTGCTTGAGAAATGTTCATAAGAATTTTGTGTAAGAATCTTGCATAAGAACGTTTGCACAAGAATTTTGCGTAAAAATATATTTTTAGCATTTCAGGACAAACATTATAATTATATAGAAAAACATAGCTGGAAAAGTCCGGGCAAGCTTCTGAGGGCTGGCCTTGGATGGGAGCAAAAATAAAACGGATGGCGTAATTCCCGGACATTGCTTGTGCAAGGGGTTTAATTAGGAAAATGAAGGGTTATCTGGAGTGTAACAAATTCATGTTATTGACACAGGGAAAGTAGGGCTTGGGATTAAATTGGGGGCATATGGGAATTTACAAGAATGTGGCACGGTACGGTATAATGACTCGGTATGATAATTGTTATTAAAACATGGAAGGCTCTCAATATTTCCATTGTTTTGTTTATCCTTCAGATCGGAGGAATTAAGGCGTTTCCTATTTCCTACCATGGATACGTGTAAAACATGTAGGTAGATATAAATATTATATTCTGCAATGGTCAGGCTTTGATCACTATCACATTTACTAACGTTGACATTTGTTGTTCCAACCTGGAGGAAATTGCTTCCGACACAGAAATATTGCTCATAGCTGTGGAATGAGACTCTTTGAATGTCCGTAAATCAGCTTTCTTTCTCCAGAAGTCATTTGATTTCTCTGAACGTCGTTTGATTTCACCAAAAGCCATTTGATTCCTCCAAAAGACATTTGGTTTCTCCAAAAGACATTTGATTTTACAAGAACATTTATTTTGATCCCACCAAGACTTTGTTCGCAACTTTTGTATAGGGCTGAATAATTTGGAACCAAATTCAAAATAAAATCAATTTAACTTTTTTACCCTTACGAATTTTTGTAAAAATGCTAACCAAATACGACGTTCGTCATACCTTCCTACTGCTAGAAAACCTTTCCCGATTTTGCTTCATACCGTTCCGCGTAAGCCGAAATGCGGGCAAAATTTTCGAATATCCGAAGAACTGCCGTTGGAAAGTTGTAGTATTTTTCATGTTGCAAGTGTTTTATTGGCTCAATATACTGATTTGGGTCGTCCACCTGCAATCATTTGATGGGGAGAAGAAGGGTGACATACGCTGGAGAAAAAAGCTGGAAGAAATTGTCCAGATACATTGGTTGGTAACTGCCACCTGGTGGTCGTTGGCAATATTCGTGCTGGACCGACAGGGAACATTAAAACTGCTTAATGAGCTCTATTCCCCCTGCGCCCGGCGAGATGCGGGTATTTAATCTACTTATATGCGTATTGAAATATATTGAAAATAAACATTAATTAAATTAACAATTAATTTTTGATCATTTTTTGAGTTTCTGTCATGGATGGCAGCGATCCGAAATTATATCCAAAAGTTTTAGTTCGATGCGTTTCCAAGGCCGAATCGGATTTGAATTTGCAATTCGATCCGATTCATGATGCAAATGATTCAGTTCGGTTCGATTCAAGCCCATGGATTGAATTGAATCATGATTATAAATTATAAAGATCCAAAAATACATATTATTGCGATATTTTTCACTTCTTGCAAATTTTAAGCATATAATGAAGTCAAAAAGTTTGCCACTTCAAATAAATGCAAGTAACCTTGATATAAAACTTACCATTGATTTAAATTTGTTGCAATATTTTGATGGCTATTGCTCTGCTTCAGAAGAATATCCAAAAAATTTGTATTAAATAATGAATCGAATTTCAGTTAAATTTTATGATCCGATTTACGTCTTGAATTATCTTACGTGTTTGATTCGATTCGCTGTTTCGAATCGAATCAAATTTTAAATTGATATATTTATATTTGAATTGATCGAATAATCTGATTCAGAATCGAATCGTTGTCATCCCTAATTGAGATACACAAAATAAATATATATTTTTTGAGAATTTGATCATCCATTCTATTTCAGGGGTGTATGTCGGAGATATTGCAACCGCGAATCATTCGCCACAAGAGGTATTTCTTCGGGTTTTTCCACAAAGTGCGATCGTCGGTCTTCTGGGAATAGTAGTGTCCGGTGTCTCCAGATTCAGACGAATTCCCAGAGACTGGCGAATGGCAGTTGTAGCCACCATTTTAAATGTGAATGCCCAAATTTGCGTATGTGTCACCTTCTTCCTGGGCATATTCTTGCACATCTCCTTCTTCCTTACAATCAAGTCTCTTTTGGTGGCCCAAACGACTGATATCTTAGGGTAAGACCATAGAAATTTATCACCAGGTAATGCTTGAATTATCAGGAAGCAATAAACGAGAATTTATTTAACAAGAATTTATTTAACAAGAATTTATTTAATGAGAATTTATTTAAGAAGAATTTATTTAATGAGAATTTATTTAAGAAGAATTTATTTAATGAGAATTTATTTAAGAAGAATTTATTTAAGAAGAAATTATTTAAGAAGAATTTATTTAATGAGAATTTATTCAACAAGAATTTATTTAATGAGAATTTATCTAACAAGAATTTATTTAATGAGAATTTATTTAATGAGAATTAATTAAACGAGAAATTATTTAACTAGAATTTATTTAATGAGAATTAATTAAACGAGAATTAATTAAACGAGAAATTATTTAACTAGAATTTATTTAATGAGAATTAATTAAACGAGAATTAATTAAACGAGAAATTATTTAACTGAATTTATTTAATGAGAATTAATTAAACGAGAAATTATTTAACTGAATTTATTTAACGAGAAATTATTTAACTGAATTTATTTAACGAGAAATTATTTAACTGAATTTATTTAATGAGAATTAATTAAACGAGAATTTATTTAAGATAAGTCTTCAAAATTTGTCTAACATCGGAAATTCCATTATTCCGCAGAGACAATGATTGGTACATGAAGCGGGAGCAGTTGAAATGGGGCTGCAAGACATTGGCAAGAATGCAGACGCTTACAAGGAATTTCAATGTCAAATTTACCCAGGTCAATTTCCTACTGAAATATGGCATCATTTTCTTATCTGCGATGCTCTTGTACAATATCCGAAGGCCGTTTCAAGGTCGATTTGTAGAAGCGCATTGGCTGGAGCAGATCCTCAAAGCGGTTCTTGGAGTGGGCGTCTTGATGCTTTTTGACCTCGTGTTTGACTCCGCAGTTGGGATACCACATCAAGTCCAGGAATTAAAGGGAGGCTTGAAGAGGATGTCCAGGCTACTGGAATCCGATTGGCGGAGGTCAATGGTCGACAAGAGATTGAGGGCGTTCCCCGCCTTCGGGGTTAATGTGGGTGATGGAGAAAGTTTTAATTTTACAACCGGACCCCGTATAATTAATTGCCTTGTACGAACGCTTGTATTCACTTTTGCACTATTTTAAATATTGTGGTTTGGTATAATTACTATAATTGTTCGCCATTCACTATGTATATAGTCAAGGTTTTATATGTATACATAAATGTTTAATTGCATATGGTGCCTACTGGAAATTTGGGGTTGGAATCAGACAACACATTTGGAGAAGATAATATTCTTTTTATTAGATACACTATAGAATTAAAAATTGAATTTCGGATATCGGATCATCTGAATTCTAATTTGGATTCTACCGTATTCGAAAAATCGGAAAATACGGATTATATTCAAATACATTTTTAATACTCTGTTTTTCATATTACATATTTGGATTCTACTATGTATATCTATTTATGTACATATGTGGGTAAATACGCTACGGCAGAATCAGGTTACATGAACAACATTTAAAAACTACTGAACGCGTAGTTATCAATAATTTCATGTCATACATTATCAATATAGCAAATGAACTGGCAAAGTTGTGTAACTTTTACATACATTTTGATGGGGATTTAAAGTTCTATAATACTGACAGATCGACATTTCTAAATTTGGAATAATAATTTTGCTATTTTGCTCAAAATTAAAGAATTCGAATTTAAACATATTACATATACCAATACTATATATTCAATTTTAATTTCCGATTGGAATATTTTTAATCAGTTTTTTGAATTTTTTTTTCTCTAGTTGGAACATGCGTATAAAGACAACCATTGAAGTTCCGGTATAAAATGGGCGTGATGTTTTTATATGTCCAACAATTAATTGCCAATAATACCTATTCTGAAATTCCAGAGCATTGCCGCAGTGCGTTGCAGATAAGATTCCTTAAGAGTGGCCTCAAATAATTTAGAATAGTTAATGGCTTAATGACTTAATTAATTCTCTAGCGGACATTCGTATTTCGACAATAGAGTTACTTTTCGGTTCAAGTTCAATTGCAAATATATCAGTACTAATTCAATTTCAAGCTTGAAAATGTTTAGTCAGAAACTCATACTGAAATGATAAAAACTCCTCGTTTATTGGCGTTTATTTATTAAATTGCCGAGCTCGACGTTCTAAAGGTAAACGAGTATACAACAGGTTAAATTATTAACATTATCAATTACCAAAATCACGAATAATCATGATGTTATAGCAGCAATTACACAAATTTCAACATTCCATTCCTTTTATAAGTTTTCATAATTGTAGCTATAGTTACAATAACGTTTACGTGATTTGTCTTTTAGCTCAATCTTAACCATAAGTTCAATTACGAGATAGCTTCTCACTAAAGATGTTTATTAAAATATGTTAAAGAAAGAAATTTTAACTGTTTTCTAAATTTTCTCTTTCCAACTATCTTCCGAACCAAAAAATCCACTGTTTTTGTTAGCATTCGGTGCCATCTCAACTATAGTCATTTCAGCTAGAAAAAAATTGATTGCTAATCACAATTGAAATCGCAATTCTACTCGCGTGTTTCAATTGCGAGTCCAATTTCGAATTCATTGTCGGAGTACTCAATTACGAAGATCGTAATTTGGAACTTGATTAAACAAATTAGAAAATAAATTGTTATTGTTTGAACTCGGTTGTTGAAGATTAGTGCCAATCTGAAAACGCAATTTAAAGTTCGAAATGATCAGAAAGTAACCGAGTAGGTACTTTACTTGACAGCTAAAAATTAAATTGGCCAAGGACAACTTCAGCTACAACAAAAACTACACCCGGAAACGTCAATCTCGTCTTGCCTATTGTTGTAATAATAGCTTTATTTGCCTCAATTTGAAATTTCTCTCCTCAATTGAAACTCTCTCCTATAGAAGCCAAAATTTCACTTGTAAACAACAAATCGACTTATACATCTCGCTCATCAAGTCCATATGAACGCTACATGTAGATACTACATAAATAATGGCTTTCTAGGGGTGGCGAGACAGCCGCACACGCCATAATTGTCGGAGGTCGTTGTCAGCCATTAAATTAGACAAAAAAATGGTACTACAACGGCGAAGAATCCGAGAATTCCCTGTGTATAAGCATATTAGTAAATGGATACATCTTAAAATTCGATCACTAGCTATATGCCAACAGAGGAAAATTGTACTTTTAACTGCTGTAATTTCAGTCGTTATAACAAACTGTGATTTTGATTATATCCGTAATTGCTGCCACGCTTTTAGCAAGATGATTGCGCCAATTGGTTTGTTTTTGGGTTGTGGCTTAGCCTCAAACACTCTTTGATGACAGAGAGTTTAATATTTGCGAAGAGCTCTGACCTTGTAGTTGTGTCGTGAAGCACTACGTCTTTTTTCGAAATTGTCTTAATAAATAAACCGCGAAGTTCTAAAAAAAACATTATAAAAAACAATATATATAAATATCTATATCTGATCAAAAACAAATCAACGATAAAAAAACAATTCAAACGATAAAACACAATACGATAAACACAATTAAACGATAAAAGTAATTCAAGGAGAAAAAACAATTCATCGATAAAAACAATAATTCACTGACAATTGAAATGCTTTCCAAAGCGGAAGTAGGACTTCACTTCCAAATTTTAAAATGCCTTTCCAAAGTCTGCTTGATTCCCTTTGAGGTGGACACAGAGAAAGGGACGCTTTATTTGGATCCATTAAATTCCCGGAAGCGCCAAATATTCCGGATTTTCTTCTACCTTTCCATGCTCCATGTCCTTTTCATGGTCCTCACTCTCGTCTATCATGTTCTGGTCCAGGACGATGTGGGCTTCCAGGACATCCCCCTGCATTTCTACATCGCCGCCGGGATCTCCGTCTCGGCGTGGTGGGGAGCTTCCTCCTTCTACTTGTGGCCGGAATTAACTGTAAAAATTTTCAATGAGCTCTATCAGGGAGATGATTCTGGGGGGAAATTTAAATTCCGCCATTTCTCCACTTCCGAAATGTTTGTTCTCTCATCCCCCAACGCCACCTTCGGATGTGCCTCCACCCTCACCTTTTGGTACTTTCTCCGACCCCAAAGGATCTATTCCGTCCTCATTTTCTTTGGGGAAAAGGGCCAAGAATGGACCAAGTTGGGGGCGGCCCTTGATGGGATTCTCTTGACCTTCCCCGCATTAACCTATTTCTTCGGCATCTTCTTCCAATTGTCCTTCTTTCTCCGGGTGTATGCCATGGTAGGGGATGCGGAAAAGAATTTGAATGGGAAAATCGGGGCCGATGCGTCCATTGACATGGGAGTAAAGCAATGTCGGAAGATCCAGCTCTTGACCGTGTTTTTCAATCATAATTTCATTTATGGGACGTACATCGTGAAGCAATACGATATCAGTTCCACCATTCTTTGCTTCTTCTTCGCCTTCATCTCCATGCATGATCATCCAATCACGGCCTTGGTTCATTTCGTCCTGGGCATGGACAATTTCTTCATCTTCCTCTTCCTCTACGATCGGGCTTTTGGAATTCCTGGGAAAATTTCGGAGCTCAAAAATTTGTTGTCCGTTTCTTCCTTCGTTGGTGTTCGGAATGAGGGGAAGCGCCAGGTAATAAAGAGCCAAGTGTATTCTGTCCCAAATTTCGGGATTAAGGTCGGCAATTTCCATGTGTTTGAACGGGAGTCCACGCCCAATTTCATCGATTTTGTTCTCCGCAATTTTGTTGGACTTATTTTGGCATCCCATTAAAATAATTCTAATTATGACGATTCTTTGCTCATCCAATTTTTTAACATTTTTGTCTCCCTTTAAAGAAAATGACTCTTACTTTAGAACAACCTCCAGAATTATTTCAACTGTGTATAGGAGACCCGTAATCTTATATTGTTAAAATTAAATAGATACATGTATTACAATTACATTTGCATACGTATATGTAATTAATATTAGTCCAGTTGAAAACAATTGGGATCTAGTTTAGTATTAATTCACATTATGTAAAATAACGATGTTAAATGTAGGATGCTATTAAATTGAACACATTTTGAGGGTTACGATGTTTTCATTTTTGTACAATTTTTTATCCATTTTGCCCGACGTGTACATATAAAGTTGTACTGCCTTGCGGCAAATCAGAAATATCGGAATTAAACCAAGCACTTAATTTTAAGGCACTTCCGGTATATGTATGTACGTGTCGATTCGTGGGCACTATTTTTTGACAAACTACACGCACTCAGTCATCCTAAAACTGACAATTGTGAAATCCTAATAAACATGCTGCATAGTTGTCAAAGCTGCAGTAGGAGCAATAGTAGCAGCAGAGCAGCAAGCTACTTTAGCAAGATATGAATTAATTAGTGCTATCCGGAAATTTGACGGCACTGCATCAGCCGTCGAATGGGTGTCAGAGCTGGAGCAGGACATTCCAACATGCGCTGTCACTAACGAATAGAAACTAAACTTAGTATAACTTAACCTACCTTAAATCTACACATACATACCTGGTATCCGTCTGACAATTAGATATTAGTACAGTATTCTTTGGTGCTCATCTATTCGAAAAAATTTACATGGAGATGTATAGCAACGACACAGCGGTGCTTAATATATATTATTGTTTTGAAAAAATATTTAAAGCACTATGATATGACTTTAGCATATAGTTTACTATTGTATAGACCTATAGCATATGCTTACATAAGCATACGTATAACTACAATGCATAAAGCTTATAGTAATAGCACTGTAACAATACATTCACCTGTAAGATTGTGCAGCCTAAAGCAGAATATACTTTGACTGTTCCTCAATCTCCTTACGTAAAATTGTCGCTCACGTAGCAAAGTTATCACTATGCAAGTGTGACGTAACAATGCACCTTGCAGTTCTCTCTATGTTACCAGGTTATAAGAATGAAACAAAATCTCCTATGATCATTCAGAATAAAGTCTTCTTCTAATTCGGACCTACTTCTCCAGCGTCTCGCATTGATTCCTCATCACATAACAAGAGCATTGACATATGTATAGTTAACCATCTTGTTATACATATTAATCACCGCTGTGTTTCCTAAAGTCAGCTTAATACGGGTGTCAGGTGTTACACATTCATATATTAGGTATACATACTAGTTTGTCTTTATATACACAAGGTTATGTATACACATGGAATGTAAGTGTAAAATTTTGTGCACCATTCGGAACAGGAAACAAAGCTCAAAAAATATGATGAGAATTACACTTCGGTCATTAAGAGATACGTCACAATATGGTTCGCGATGATGGAACACATGGTGAGAATTATTGCCTTGTCAATGTAGTATGAAGATCGCATCGTGACTTTGATAACCGGAAGTGATCGGACGGATTTGGAGTACCACTTCTGAAATCCACCTTCCAACTTCCCGCAACTTCTCTCAAGCTCCATTCTCACTCTCAAACTTCGACAATAAATTTCCGCCATGAAACTGATGACGAGGATCAAGAAAATGGTGAAGAAAATGCCAGCCAAACCCAGACCAAATGAAAAACTCCCGGACATTCGGAAGGACCCAACGATGCAGAAGACGCTGATAGCCATTAAAAGTATTTTGCCCCCAGGGATGAGGAAGCTGGTGTAAACGGTATTGAACCACAACGTGAGTGCGCACATCATGTTGTAGGTGCGGATGCTTTCGGCGGGAAGACGCAGGCGACTGATTGTCACCTTGCACGTGGTCGCATCATGGAGCTCGTTGATCGCCACCATGGCAAAGCCTAGGAATGTGAGAAATGACTGGCCAATGATGATAGTTGATCCGTAGTAGGACAGCAATACATCCGCTATTAGTCCCAAATTAAGAAGGCGGATAAGAAGCCGCTGGAACTGTCCCGTGGAAATTCGCATCCATAGCGCTAAAGGCTGTTCGGGGGATTCTGGCGCCACGAAGGACAGAAGTGCGGTGCAGGCTATCATGACGTAGAAGCCGTAGCAGGAAATTCTCATTGTCATCCCTACTAATTTTGAAATCCGCGGTATGGCTGCTTCGGCCCTTTCGTATCCTGTACAGAATGAATTTCAATTGTATATAATACATAATATTTATTTATTATACAGATTTAATTATAAATCAAGTACACCATCGATGCGCACAATGGCGATTTTGGTCACGCGGATGACCATTGCAGCGCTCTTGGGTGACCATCATTGTTGCATTTCTTTAATAAATTTCTCGAGTCTTTAAAGTGCACATTTTGGTCGTTTTATACAAAATAATAATACATTTTTTGTTTTATACATATTATAAATAATATAAATTTATAATATATATGTGTATTGTACAGATTATAATTATACAAAACGTTTTATATTCTATAGTCAGGTCGTAGTTTTATAGTCAATAGCATATACATATGAAATAAAACGTTGTGTGAAAAGCCTTACTGGCGGTACGAATTGCAAAAAAATTCTTTCAAATGCACTCTCGAATCTCACTCTTTCTAGCTGCAGATATATACATAAGTTAAAAATCAGTCCAAAAATTCTGGGGAAAAATGACATTGCTAAATGGCATTGCGACGGTAGCGACACAATTCATAGATAAAAATATACCCTGAAACCAACGTGCGAGGCGCAAGGTATTTTGCGTGAATCCCAGGATTTCCGAGTGATTATAGATGATAAACAAGTGACAGTGGATTTCCAGGAGGAAGTACGTCACCACGAATCTCGCGTAGATTCTCTCCAGCTGAGTATATCTGTCATCGCAGGATACATGAACACCTTGTACCAGGACGTAGGCCATGTGTGACCCTGCCAGGGTCATGTGGAGCTTCCAGCGTTCCATGACTTGGCTGCTGGAGTTTTCCGGTAACTTGGTGCCAGCATTCCATTTGAATGGGTGATACCCAACGGAACCTCCAAATTCGAAGGCCAGACTCAAGTAATGCTCGACTTGAGGAGTCACTACTTTAGAAGTTGACATGGCTTCTGGCTGGGAAGTATAAACAAGTCTCTTTATAACAACATTTCCATATAACAACATTATTTTCCCCCCCTTCGTACATGTAAAGTACATATTTTATGTTCTATATAACATTTCCCTTGTATCAATATTTTTCGCCCTTTCTTTCCGAGTTGTTATATGGAAACTCCACTGTAATCAATATGATAATAAATCAATATTATAATACTCGAGTACGGGAAAATAACCGCATAATATAACATGCGAATACGCCGCCAGTGGACTAAAAAAAACCGTGAAGAAGTGTGCCAAGGAAATTTTCGCAAATAATCGCTTGCCGCGAAAACTCCCAACCGGACGTCGATATTGTCTTAGTCAAACTTCTCTTTATTTTCGCGCAATATTTTCTAACTCTTGATTTCGCAAATTTGACAATGACCTTAACAAAAGAGCAAAGAATCTGAATAATTAGAACTTATTACAAGTACTTACATTAGAATTTTGTTATTTCTGTTTGGAAAGTAAACCTTTTCGGAGCAAACCCTCCCGATACAGGTTCAATTTTGCGCCTCATAAAATTTCAAACAAGAAGGACCCGTGAAAAACTGGAAGAAAAATATAAATGTTCATTTAATTTTTTCGGCGAACATGCGGCACAACCACGCTTGACGAACTTAAATTCTACACAATATTATTTTCAGCACTTTCGCTCAACAGCGGCACGTTGAGCACTTAAATTGTACAACCGTAGTTGATACAGTATTAATAATACTTTAGAAATTGGTTTCTTTTCCGCGGAATTTTAATTCTTTGTTGCTTGGAACGGCCAGATAGAAGTTTCAGTAGATGTTTTTATTCAAAAATTTTCTTGATGCTTCTGAACTATAGCTGGACGAACGCCAGGTTATATAACATATAACTCAGGTTATGACCGTCACCATTAGATTTAAAATCCTTTCTGTAGCCAAATGGCCCTATTGCTTAAAGCCTAACCCATACACGGAGTAGATACAACGCATATTTATGTTTACTCGATTATACATGAATGTTTAAGGCTACCAAAAGGGACGAGTTGCTCTACATAATTGCATCACAACACTTTAATAATAGCCTACAGTAAAGTAGTTTCTATAAGGAAGTCGGCAATGGGCCTAATAATGGCCTGAGCTGCTCTCAAATGATACTTAATAGAGTTTGAGACCCTTAATTATACAATACAAAAATTCTTGAATTTTTAAACAACTCTGATTAAATGTCTTCAATCAACTACAGTGGAGTCTCTCTATAACAGCGTCCAAGGGAACCCACAATTTTGCAGTTATAAAAGGAATGCTGTTATAGAGAACACAATTATTATGTATTCCATGTACAAGGTGCTGCGAATTTCATGACGTTATGGAGAACATGCTGTTATAAGGGGTGATGTTATGAAGAGACTCCACTGTATACTGCGACTACTGCCAAAGACTGTGTACAAATGAAATGTGGACGATATGCTTGCTTTAAAGGTTTTTCTCCACAACTTTGTTCTTGGTGGAATTTTTGCTCCAAAATGATTTGTGGCTAAATTTTAATTGATCAAGAACATTGACTTCCATTGTTTCTAAATGGGAACTCGGCACCCGTTCATTTCCTGCACAACTTTGGCTTTCGGAGCGCTGCAGGTATTTATTGTCATGGATTATTACAACGTGTCCCATTCACAAATAACGGATGATGGGATGTTTAACAAGTAGAAGTAAATACAGTGCAGTCTCTCTATAACAAATCTCTTTGTAGCTTCAATTCCATATAACATTATTTTTTCCACCGTCGGTACATGTAAAGTACATATTTTATGTTCTATATACATATAACAACTTTTCCCAAT
This sequence comes from Disparrhopalites patrizii, assembly GCA_034698585.1. Classification (NCBI taxonomy): domain Eukaryota; kingdom Metazoa; phylum Arthropoda; class Collembola; order Symphypleona; family Sminthuridae; genus Disparrhopalites; species Disparrhopalites patrizii. The sequence goes on from JAQGBT010001089.1 coordinate 28,444, forward strand.
TTAACATTATTTTATCCTCTTCCCTTCACGATTGTTATAGAGGAGAGACTCCACTGTAGCAATATTTTTTCCTCTACCCGTCAGAGTTGCTATAGAGAGACTCCACTGTAGTAGGCCCAAATTTATTCAGACCATTTTCTATAGTGATTAAATATGTACATGTATATGTTATATGTATGTGTTTAAACGTCCATTACTTTAATACTCCCGGAAATATTATAGGTCTTTAACGTCAACTGAAATTCCTTTCAATTGGAAACCCACGCAAAATTTTTGTATGGCGTTATAGGTACTCATTATCATTTGTAGATTACGGACAATGTTACAAAAGCTAGTTCAATCCAATATAAATTACGATGTTATGCATACTGGCGGAAATTCCAGGACCAAAATAGCCTTGGTTTAATCCAGGAAATTAATTAGTATCCTTTAGGTGAAAATTGGACGTTGTAGAGACACGCGGCGTGCTGGAAATAATTCCTTCGAAAGTCATTGAGTCGTCCGTGGGACCCAAATCGGGAAAGACTACAACCATGCTAACTAAATCTGAAGCACGTCTGAATTTCTGGACCCTACAATGCCTTTCCAGATGTCGTTTAATCCCCTTTACAGTAGACATCAAAGAGGGGACGATCCAACGGAACCCCGAAAAATGCTGGGGGTGCCTAATTTTCAATGGCATTTTTTCCATTTCAATTCTCCATGTCATCTTTCTCCTTGGAACGTTGATGTACCACGCGTTCTTAGTTAGCAACGAAGGCTTCCAAGACTTTCCAATTCACTCCTTCATCACTTCCGGGCTGGTCGTGAGTGCCTGGTGGGGAGCAGCCTGCTTAGTCTTGTGGCCGGAAGTAACCGTGAAGATTTTTAATGAGCTCTACAAAGATCAAAAAGGTACCCTGTTAAAGGCAGGCAGATTAGTTGAACGTATCTTCTTTTTTGTTTTTTATGATAAAAATATCCGAAATTTTTAGGGAACCAAGACAAATTCAAATGGCGACAATTTAATTTCGCCGAGTTGCTAATACTTTTCAATCTGAACTTCACATTCGGTTGCGCTGGAACATTAACCCTTTGGTATCTTATTCGTCCTCAAAGGATTTATTCCGTCATGATTTTGTCTTCTGACGCTGCAATAACTCCTCAGCTGACCCGGGCATGTGTAATGGTTGATTCATTGCTCTTCATTTACCCCGCAATGAGCTACTTCTTCGGGATTTTTATCCAGCTCTCCTTCTTTCTCCGGGCCTATGAGTTGGTTGATTTGAGCTAGGCGAAATTGATGGCGTGCGAAACGTTCTTTGATACATTGATTATATTATTTATTATAATTTATAAATTTATTATATTATTTATTATAATTTATAATTTATTATATTATTTATTATAATTTATAATTTATTACATTATTTATTATTATTTATGATACTTTGTATGTATCTACAGTCTACATAAGTATATAATGTTGATCACCTAAAATTTGTTATTGTTTCCAGGAATGACGTCACAAGGCATAGAATTCTGGAAGGAATATTCTGTTGCCGGAAACTCCAACTCATGACGGTGTACTTTAACCAAATTTTTATGTATGGGACTTATTTTTGTAAAATTCATTGCATCAGCGGATCCATCCTTTGCTTCTTCTTTACCTTCCTCAAAATGCACGATGATCCACTTCCAGCCTTGGTCCATTTCATTTTGGGGCTACAGTTGGTCTTGGTTTATCTGGGACTGTACGACCAGGCCTTTGGCATTCCGGGGAAGATCCTGGAATTCAAAAAGCAGCTCCTGGTCTTGTCGTCCAACAGAAATGTGGGCTTGGTGAGGCAGAAGAAGTACTTCAAATGCAAAATCCTATCCGTCCCAGTCATCGGAATTCGGGTGGGGCAATTCCATGTGTTTGAGCGGGAATCAACACCCAATTTCATCGATTTTGTCTTTCGTAATTTCGTAGGGCTATTTTGGCTTCCCGTTAAATTCCGGTTTATTTTCGGACGATTAACAATAAATATAACTGTATTTTCTGTTTCACTGTAATTTTTTCTATTCTATCTTCATTTTTTATGCAAATCAAATTGCTCCATTTACAATTTACATGTGAAAAACACATGACAGGGCAAAAATTGGGGGTGATTACCTCAATCAAACAACAAGATGTTTCCACAATTGCTTCCAATAGAGGGCAGCTAAGATTTGGAACACACCGGATGAGGGAAATTTGCCAAAATTTCAATTGCCCTATAACTATAGACTGTATTAGCAATTGCTTCACTAATTCATTCTGTGATATTAATTGGCATAACTACAGAAGTATAAATTACTATAATTATAGTTTTTATAAGACTATGAGCATGATAAGCGTATTTATAGTCAACCACAAGCTTGGCAAATTAGCGAGAACACATCGTCTGTTATTTTGTCTGTCAATTTGTTAGACTTTTTCTGGGATCCCGTTTGATTATTGTTCATGTCTGTTAAATCGGCAATACAATAACCAGCATTTCCGGCTTTGCACGCACATTTCGTGTATGAACGAGTATTCATTTTCATGGATTTGAAATCGCCCCATTTAGAAATTCCTTCTGGATAGCAAATTACTGGTTGGCAAAAATCAAGAATGGTGTTCATTTGTCTATTTTTAACTGGGAAACCTGAATTTTTGTGAATTTTGTGGTCCTGAACAATATTCAAGCTTGTCGTCCTCCAGAGTCAATTTGTCCTTCATTCACCATTCGTTATTGGTCGGAGCTTACACTAAAGCTGCCAACGTGAAGCTGCCAAAGTCAATTTGAAGAAGTTGCTGAATCCAGCATAAACTAATCATGCTGTCTAAATCGGAAGCCCAGTTAAATTTTTGGATACTTCAAATGCTGTCCAAATTTTTTTTAATACCTTTCGAAGTCGACAGCAAGCGGGGAAGGATCCATCTGGATCCTGAAAAAAAGTGGAAGCGCCTAATTTTCAATGGAATTTTTGTCATTTCCATTCTCCACATTGTATTTCTTTTCGGAACGCTTGTGTACCACGCCTTTCTGATTCGGAGCGAAGGTTTCCAGGATTTCCCCATTCATTCCTTCATCACTTCCGGACTGGTCGTGAGTGCCTGGTGGGGAGGAGCCTGCTTTGTCTTGTGGCCGGAAGTGACTGTGAAAATTTTTAATGAGCTCTACCAAGAAAAAAGTATGTATATTTGATGCTAATAATATGGATTGTTTATTCTATAATTTACAATAAATTTTCCAATTCAGATCATTTACAAAAAATTTTCATTTTAGATCATTTACAATAAATCTTCCAATTCAGATTATTTACAATAAATCTTCCAATTCAGATCATTTACAAAAAATTTTCATTTTAGATCATTTACAATAAATCTTCCAATATTAATATCATTTACAATAAATCTTCCAATATTAATATCATTTACTATAAATTTTCCAAGACTATTCATAATAAATTTAGAAAGAAGTCTTTGGCAGTTACAATCATATAGAAGCTCACAGTAAGTTATGTATATGTTCAGCTCTGCAATCAAAATTGAACTCAATTTAATTAAAGATATTTTTATGATTTGAATTCATTTTTTTTATTTGAAACATTTTAAGGAAACGAAAAAAAATTCAAATGGCGAGGATTCAATATCTCCGAGCTATTTATTCTCCTCAGTCCAAACTGTACCTTCGGCTGCTCGGCAACCCTAACACTCTGGTATCTCATTCACCCCCAAAGAATATATTCCGTCCTGATTTTCTTTTCTAAATCTGTAATAACTCCTACCCTAACAAACGCATGCGTAGCCGTTGATGCATTGGTCATGATATACCCCGCCATCGGTTACTTCTTCGGGATTTTTATCCAGCTCTCTTTCTTTCTTCGGGCCTATGAGCTGGTGGATGTGAGCCGGGCGAAGTTAGCGTGAGTTATCATGACGTTCTTTAATTTGGTTTTTGTCGTCATAAAAGTGTACAAAACTTGTCTTATGAATTACTAATTATAATTCCAGGAATGACAGCACAAGACAGAGGATCCTGGAAGGAGTATTCAGTTGCCGGAAACTGCAACTTATGACGGTTTACTTCAACCACCTTTTCATGTACGGGACCTACATTTGCAAGATCCATTGTATCAACGGCTCCATCGTTGCCTTCTTCTTCACCTTTCTTACAATACATGAGAATCCCCTTCCAGCCGTCGTCCATTTCCTCTTGGGGCTAAATCTAGTCTTCATTTATTTGGGCGTCTATGACCAGGCCTTTGGAATTCCCGGGAAAATCCTGGAACTCAAGAATCAGCTCATGATCTCTTCCGCCAAGGTAAAGACAGTCAGCGCTGAAGAGAAAAAGTACCTGAAATGTAAAATCCGATCCGTACTCATCTTCGGCATTCGGGTCGGGCATTTCCATGTGCTGGAGCGCGCGTCCACGCCCATTTTTCTGGACTTTGTCATTCGGAATTTTGTGACTTTGCTTTTGACTTCGAAATAGTTGTTATAAGGGTATACAGAAATCTGTTTTCTGATTCAGACTAAAGAGTGCAGTCTTGTTATTACATGTATGTATCTCGTTATCTCATTATAACAGCATGTTCATTAGAACCAAGGAATGACATCCGAAAAAATATGAATAAAAATTCGAATTAAAATACGTGTTTTTCCTAATTATGAATGTAATTATAAAGGTAAATTATAAAATGTGATTTTGTAAAAATCGATGATTTTACAGGCGAAATAGTTATACTACTGCCAATTGAAAAAAATATCGCTACAATACATTGATTTTGAAACAACAAAAATTTCCTCGAAGGCGGAAATAGCAATATAATGAAGGAATTTTCGAATACCAATAAAGTATCGGAATCCAAATGTCAACTTTTGAATATGAATTTGAATTTCGAATGTATTTGTAATTATGCATTCCAATTAAAATATTTTTCTGACAAAAATATGGATCAGTATTCTGATTAAAATACTGAAAGATATGAATATAATTTCGATTTGAATTCTAATACCGATTCGGATGTCATACATCTATATAACGTCGGGAAATGTAAGGCATTTTATATGTATATGTAATGCATAATAAAAATGTTCTCTTTACCAGCATTCCTTTTATAACAGCAAAATTTTAAGTTACATAACAACACTGAAGGGAAGGGCAAAAAATATTGTTACAGGGAAATGTTGTTATATAGAACATGAAGTATGTACATACTTTACATGTACGAAGGGCAGAAATGATAATATTGCTATAAAGAAATGTTGTTATAAAGATACTTGTTATAGGGAGACTCCACTTAAACATCATTGTATGCTCTCTGCGCAATAGTCCTTTGCTCAGTTGGCATATGCAAATAATAGCTTTGCATAATTCTATTTGGCGTAATTGCAATTATATTGCACGAATTACGCTTTCGCAAGTCCGTATGTATGCCTAAAGCAGCAAGGGGCAAGTTATATTTAGCATATACCGTAATAATTGTTATATTAATTTATACTTCCTAATTAATTACACTTATGTAGTCTTCAAGGTAGTTTTCTCCGAAAAATAGCAAGAGATACATATGTATTTATGCTGGAATGATTCTGGCTGTAATAATATCACTTATGAATTATTATATGCTGGGAAATATTTACATACGTATTATTTATTATGTAACATAATTAAAGCTATTGCTGCACCCAGTTCAGGTGTGTACCTATCCTCACGTGCTTAATTAAACTAAAAAAGCGTTTAAATCGGGTATATTATTATAGTTAATTGTTTTGTCTTCATAGTCAAAGGTCGAGTAATAGAATGGTGAGAAAGTGTTCCATCAATTTGATAATAATTAGGCTGGAACGTACTTGAAAAAATTGGATGGATGAGCCGTTGTTTGCACATATAATAAGCTTATTTCTTCCGCATATAGTTCATAAATTGCTTGATTCTCTGCCAATTTTATTTATTGGCTGCTCACTGTTCCGTCAAATTGGAACTGGATAACATATTTATTATTGGACTGGAAGATGTTGCGAAGAAAAGAATTAAAATTGCATTTTTTGATCCTGAAATGCCTCTCGAAAATCTGGCTCATCCCCTTCCAAGTGAATTTGGCGACGGGGAAAATGTACATGCGTCCCGGGAACACTTGGAAACATCGGGTATTTTCCACCATTTTTGCTATATCCGTCATCCATGTTGGATTTTTGGTGGTGACGCTCCTCCAGCAGGTGTATTTGATGGATGTCGTTGGATTTGGACATATCCCCCTACATTTTTACATTGCCGCTGGGCTGGGCGTGAGCACGTGTTGGGGAGCCGCCTGCTTTGTCCGTTGGCCCGATGTGACCGAGAAGGTCTTTAATGAGCTTTACGTGGAAGAAGGTCAGACTTTTAAACGAACGGCAATTTCTGGAACAAATCCGTAAAATATTTAAACAGTACATGCCGTAAATGAGATAAAATCAAAAATATTATTACAGCGGAGTCTCTCTATAACCAGTCTCCTTATAACAATATTATTTTTTTGCTGTTCGTATATATTTAAAATACATTTTATTTTGTACATGTATGTGTATATACATATAACAAGATTTCCTAGTATGTATCTATATGTAATAATATTCTTTCTTCCTCCCTTCAGTGTTATTGAGAGACTTTACTGTATACATAAGCAACTCGAGGGTGAAGAGCAAGAGATCATCTCTACACCGCATTCATGCAGTCGAATCTCTCTATAACAGCACTCTATAAAGCAGCGAATGCCTGTTCAAGCAACGAAAAAGCCATGATAGAAAACAGACAATTCTATGTTAACCAATGGAAAGTTTTAGAGGAGCATTTTTTTGTTGCCGTTATAAAGAACCATTATAAGGGAGGCGTTATAGGGAGAATTAAAAGGACCAAATTCACAATTCAGAAAATTACAAATTTTTGATGTTTTCGTGCAGGCAGAGAACTTTGTTTTGGGAGCATACTAGAAAAATTGTACGATTTCGTCAATCAAAAAGATTTGTTCTTTGATTATATTTTTGTGTTAAATAAAAATGGTAAGAAACTTTGTGAAATGAGTCAGCTACATGTAAAAGAAAGCGGCTGCGGATTCAACGGGTTTAAAACGAATTTAAATTTAACGTAGACAATGCCACAATTTTAAATTTAAAAAAATCTTCTATTAAAATTTGACACATTTAAAAAAATCAGAACTCGAATACAGTGCTAAATAAATATGTGTACTATTATTAATATTTATTGATAATTTTATGTGATAACTTTATCTAACCATACTTTTATTTATAGAAGTATTTAATTAATTATTTAATTATCAAAATGATACCTGGAATGTAGTGACCTTGATTAATTAATATTATTTTTCACTCTGTTTTCAATAACAGAATGTCGTTATTACAGCACAATTTCAAGCGCAGATAGGGTGCTATAGAGAGGATGGAATGTAATGCCATGTGGAAATGATCAAATTAAATATTTCACCATGAACTATACTAATACTAATTATTAATTTATGTATTATTGCGAAATATATACATTTGTAGGTAAGACGTCTAAAAGAGATCGCTTATCATCTTCGGATTTCTTCCTTTTGGGCTGTCCAAATTGTACCTTCGGCTGCGCCAGCACACTGACTCTGTGGTACATCCTCCGACCTAACCGAGCCTATTCCGTCCTCATCTTTTTGGGGGACTTCCATACTTTAAATAAATACGTGATACATTTGGGTGTAGCCCTGGATGGGATTTTCCTCATTTTACCCGCTCTCACCTTCTTCTTCGGGATTTTCTTCCAGCTCTCCTACTTCCTCAGGGCCTATAGCCTCATCGAATCCACTGAGGACCGTATTAGGTATTGACGGGGTAACTTATCAAATAAAGACCCGGGAAGCAGGGCGGGGTAAAAGTTAATTATAATTATTTTAGTAATCAA